>BHFT01064394.1:0-10846 GCA_004320025.1 Laticauda laticaudata | reverse complement strand
AAAAAACACGACCCAATTAGAAGCAAGACTAAGAGAAGTTGCTGACAAAATTTAGAGAATCCGGCCTGAAAGTTA
This sequence comes from Laticauda laticaudata, assembly GCA_004320025.1. Classification (NCBI taxonomy): domain Eukaryota; kingdom Metazoa; phylum Chordata; class Lepidosauria; order Squamata; family Elapidae; genus Laticauda; species Laticauda laticaudata. The sequence goes on along the minus strand of BHFT01064394.1, from coordinate 10,771 downwards.
AAAAAGGAAAAAATGCTGTCTAGTTAACTGATCGTGTTGAATTTTTTAGGGTTATTTAATTGAACGGAGTGGGTATAACACCCTCAGAAAAAAAAGGTCAAAGCATTAATGATGCATCCCAGACCTAGAAACAAAACAGACCTTACAAGCATTTTTGGTCTAATAAACTTTTATAACGTATTCCTCCCCACAAAGCAAACGATAGCAGAACCATTCATCGTTTACTGGTAAAAAAATTAATTGGGACCTTGGGGTCAGAAGGAACAAAAAAGCTTTCCAAAGTATAAAAGACTTAATTAACCTCAAGACACGCGTTCTTATTCAGTTTAGTAACACGTCACTGTGACTCCTCACACTGTTCGGAGTCGGTGCCAATCCTGAGCACCAATTGCCGACGGGAGAGAGGCACCCGTCGCCTTTTTACTCAAAACGCTCTCCAAAGTGGAGCATAACTATAGCCAACTAGACAGAGAGGCCCTGGGCAATCGTCGCTCGGAGTTAAATCGTTTTCACAATACGCTTCGATAGGGACATTTTTCCAATTGTAACTGACATAAACTGTTACTAAAGGAATTTTGGCGGGAAACAAACCGCACACAGAACATTTTATCCTCTCGATGACTAGATGGTCAGAGGTTCCTAGTTGCATACTCATATACATTGCTGCATCGACGCACGGAACACAAATCACCCAAGCAGACGCATTAAAAAGTCGAGCACCATTGCAACAACAGAGAACGACCAGCTCGACTATGCACCGGCACTAACAAATAGAGGCCTGCCCTGAACTGCCATTGTCTGCCATGATGTCGGTTCCAGAACCTATCCGCAAAAGACCCAAGTGATTGGCCCGCATTTTGAATTGGGTAGGTAAAGGCTGGCCGGAAAAGCAAAAAAACTGAAAATTTTTAAAACCTTTAAGGACACTAGAGAGACTGAAACTGGTCAAATTCAAAAAGGGATGTTTATTATGCGGGTTGATTCAGGTAGTAATTCCTTCAGACTGCAGAAAGAAGTTTTTGGGTATGCGCTCCATTTTGAAAAGGCACCCAGGCATAGTAAAATGAAAAAGCCTGGCTAGGCAGCTATGTCTGTTGGCCTGTTTAGACAAGGATATTGCCATACTGGGATAGCTACATGTAATAGTGCCAGAGAACTAGACCCTCTCCACTGCAAGCACCCATAACGAGACCTGGGAGACCCCACAAGGCCCTGGTCTTGAATCCTATTGATTTTGCAGGACCTACTAGGGGGCATATGTTTTTGATTGTCGTAGGTGCATCCTCAAATTGGGTTGGAAGTTATATGTAAATGGTCATCTCACGACAACTAACACTGTTATCAAGCAGTTAAAACAAATTATTTGCAATTCATGGTTTGCCAGATGTAACTTAGTGTCCGACAATGGCCACAACTTTAACCGCGCTATTACCACATTTGGGAACAGTATTTAGCTTCCTTTAGGGTATCGCCATGCACTAACCACGCCGGCCCACCGGCGGCAAATGGTAGGGCCGAGAGAATGGTTCAGATTTACAAAAGAACGGCCTAGAAAAAATGGACCATGGGGATGTCGCAAGACAAGGTAAACCGTTTACCTCAGCACTACAACAATATCAACCCGCAGTAGTAATAACGAACAAAAAGCCCCCGGCAGAATTATTAATGGGGAAGAAACTCAGATCCATTTAGATAGATTGGCCACCCAAATTACAACCTGTGAAAACTCCCCGACTCATCCAGCCGATACCGCACATTTGAATCGATGACCCTATGCCTATTGCAAAATTTCACCGGGGACGCCTCTCTGGCTTCCAGCCACAATCACACAAAATAAGCAGCCCCCCGGTCCTACCGTCTAACCGTGGATGATGGAAGAGAGTGGAAGCGGCACATAGACCCAGCTTCGTTCCCGAAACATCGAGCGAATACAACCGTGCAACCTCAAAACTAATAAAAATTGATCGAAAACACAACTAAGGAGGGAGGGGAAATACAAAGAAATAAAAAAGAGGGTGAAATGAACTTTTAAAAATCACCATCCAGAACATCTAACAATCAAAAGAACGCAAAAGAATACTTATGGTTAGATGGAGACAGCAGAAATATCTCAGCTGAAGAGGATCCATGCCTGGAAGGGGCCCAGCCAAGCCAGCTAGACCTGCCAGGAAAACCAGGGAGCGGGAGGCGGGCCAAAAACCAACGGCCTGAAGGCAACTCAAGCGGTAGCAACAATGCTGACTGCACCACTTCCAGGCAGTTTCCATGGAGAAAGAGCCGGAGAGAAACAGCGATCCGACTGAACTGCTCGAAGTTCCCAGCGAAAATGAAACGCGCAGGTCAAATAGAATAGAAGATAGCCCACCCTACCTGCACGACAATGTCACTCACGTAGGACTAAACTAAGGGGGGAGGGTATTCTTTATTACTTGGAAGAAGTCCAAGTTGAACATTCTGATTGGCGCAGAAAAGTGCCAAAAGTGGATTGGTTCACTAGGAACCAATCCAGGGAAGCCGCTTAAAGGCAGCTAAAGTTAAAGAAACATCATTGGCTATAAGCGGCAGGCAAGCCTGTATAAAAAGGGCTTGCCGTGGCTTTAGCCAAGCATTCCGTTACTGTTGCTTGTTTGAAATAAAGACTTGTTTCCGGAAACCCCATCTACCATGCATTTTTCCGGACGGAACAGCGAACCATCGCGTTCACGCCCTGCCATTTTGTAGCCAGATGGGTCGGCACCGTGAAAGCACTGTTGGATGCCTTGGGCAGCTAAATACTGCTCGAATGCTACACTGCTGTAAACTGAGGCCATTGACCGATTACCAGTAACTGTTCGGAGTCCATGCGTGGTGAACAAGTTTGTACTAGTTGTTTTCATGAACTTGCCTCGGTCAGGTTGTGGAAGCGCATCGAGGATGACCTCTAACGCAGTTCGCGTAGCGCATCCACAACTATATTAAAAAGCTGTTACTTTTGTTGGTCCAGCAAAGCTCAATGTGTAGTCCTAGACCAATGGGCCGGGGAGTTTTCCCCAATTTCCTAAACTGGGTGCCTGTGGAGGGGTAGGCCCTCGATTTTTCTCTTGACAGTCATGCATGTTGCCAACGCAACATTCATGTCCTTGTCCAGCCCTGCCCACCCAGAGGTAACTCCTGGCCAGGGCTTTCATCTTGACTATGCCCAGTGCCCTCATCAACATGCACCAAAAACATCTTCCTGGAAGTCTGTTAGGTATTGACACCTCTGTCACCTCCACAAAATAGCAGCCCTTTTCGATGGACAGTTTCAGTCCTGTTTCGCGCGCTGTGAAAATGGCTTAAAAGTCTCAGTTTTGCTTCTCGCCTCTCAGCCAGCCCTTACCTACAGCCAGCTTCTCAGGCATCGCCGAGTCTGTCAATACCCAGCACATTGCGACTCGACCTTTCTGGCACGAGCCTGCCGCGTGGCCTCACGTGTCCCGCGTGGATGGGTACTCACCTAAACCGTTCGTGGCAAGTTACGTGGCAGGGGACGCCTTGGCGACGGATCGATCGAGTTGAAGTGTGGCCAGATCGGTCGGGAGCTGGGTTCTCTTCTGTGATCGGCAACAGGAAAAACGGTCGAGCGCTGCATCGGGAGGGTGATGCTTCTTTCGTGCCTAGTGAATACATGCGTGGTTATAGGTGTAGGCAGCGAGAGGATACACAGAGGCTTAGGCTCGGTCATGTCTAGAGTACAGAACTAGATTACACGCGGTTGAAGGTTGTTTGCCTTGCTAGGTTAAAGTCTCTATACTACGAGCGCCGCTATTGCTCGACTCACTCGATGATCGAAAAACGCTCTTCTGCCATAGAATTTACTCCTGGAATCTTTGACTGCCGGCGATGATTGCGAGGGCTTGCTTGGTCGAGTTGGCATAATAATTGCCGTATCGGCAACTATGGCAAATGGATTTCTCTTGTTAGACGAAAGCCGCACCAGAAAGCACGGGTCTCTGCCTCCATGTTCTGGTAAGATTTGTCGCCTGTCGCAGGATGGGCGCCTATAATCTACGCAGGAAGGAGTGGTATAGCAATCATTCACGTGTAGACCGTACTCACACCGCGGGCAGGTAATTGCAAATACTGGATTATTATAACAGTGTTTAGAAGTTAGATAATCTTTGATACCATCTGATTAATTGCTGTTCTAGTTCCGAGATGGTGGCATTCCAGGATGTTTTTTCGTCGGTGAAGCTACATGATGTAAGGCTGCTGCTATGGTGGTGCCCCTATGGCACCGCTGACACATCTGTAGAAGATGTTATGAGTACTAGGATATATGCCTCTGAAGTTCCAGTTGTTGTTCCTAGGCTGTAGTGTGTCCTTTGAATTGTCTTTACGCGCGGTACTAAGTTTTTCAGTAGGTGTTATCAATGTTCATCTAGGTGTAATGTAGCGCCAAATCCAGAAACTGCTGCGTCTGATTGGTGGCTAGATTTGACTTTCTACATGCATACACGTTCTGTAACTTAAGCGCCCTGCTCACGCTCTCTCATAACTCACTTCTTATAAGAACTATCCATTAGATCTTGACGCGTCGGTGGTGGTATAGTTGGATTGATTATTGCTGACACCAGAGACCGGCATCGCCCACTACGAGGCATCGACTCTCCCTATAAGATTCCCTAATTTAACAACACAGCTCCATAATGGCCTTTGGAGAGTATAGACTGGGGCGACTGGTCGTTATGCGAACTGGGAGACTGGTTAACTTAGAATCTCGCACCATGGCTAGATTGTGTCAACAATAGTCTGCTGCTTTTCTTGACACTAGTAGGGCGTTATATATGGGTAGTCGTGTTCGCTCGGTGAATACTCGGGCGCCTGCTGTGTTATCAAACTCGGCAATTCACAATAGAAAAGTTTTTAGACGCGTCCGTCACTGGGATTTGCCAATAACGATAGTTTTTGGGCTATCCTAACCAGTATCGGGTAATCGCAACTTCTGTTGAGGGCATGGTAAGTCTCATGGGGTATGCACATACTTGGCTCACAAACAGATTTGCGCATTCTTGACCCATATGAGGTTTACGCAGGAAGTCAGCGACTGGCTATGCTACGTTTCCACACCTGTGAGTGGTCGAATTTGGCTCTCACACACCCCTTGTGCTATTAATGGTCAATTGTGTTCAACTTGTTCCACAGTCAATTTTATCTAGCGTTTTTGAAGGCTAACGATGGGATGCACGCTGTCTGCTATGCTGTCTCAACCACAGGAACTGAATCGCGAAGGCATATGTGTTCTGTGGTCGGTAGACCTAACATGAAATTTGGGAGTCCTTGTACTTCGCCTAATGTCGCGGTGCTCTAGTCTGAAATGGAAACACTCTGGGGCAATTGATTGTAGCAGGCTCTCCCTCGCCGTATAGAGCTGCCGAGAAGTGTGGTTTTCGATTGTTTCCGTGTCACTCGGCCGATAAATAACCTCGAGGCACATTGGCGAAACAGTTCGGAGCGCTAGCTATGCACTAGGAGACACGATTCTATCGTATGTACAGACAATAGGTCAGACAGGCGCTTAAACAGAGGGTACGGAATTGGTGGTTCTGTGAATTCTGAATGCCGAGGAAAGTCAGGCCCCTACCTATTGTTATTCGCGATTATTCCTACTGGTACTCAGTGTCTATTTGCAAATTCAGCTCGCTGCTTGTTTTATTGATGAATTCCTTTTTAGATATATAATGTTCTTGTTATTATAAGCGCCGGTGGCTCATGGGTTCAGGATTACTTATATGATTTGAATGATCCATCGCTCACGGTTCTCCTCTCGTTGTCGCACAGTTGGACTGCTATCCGGCTTACCGTGCTTCGCTGTTTTCTTGACAGGCATTTCTGACCTAGGTACACACTTCTGTGTGGCCGCTTTCTCTCTCTCTGTGACTGTGTTCTATCTCTATGCTACATTTGGGTTTTCGAGGTGTGGCTTCTGGCTTGTCTTTCTTCATGTCTGGGGGGAGGGGTGTGCTGCCGCATCTTTTAGGACTATAGCTCTTTTTGTTGTGGCAGACTCTTTCGATGTAGCACCCTCTTATTTACAAGCTGGCATATTGCGTCGAGGAACCTGCAATTCAGCTCGCGGGTAGTTGCCCCCGCTTCCGCATACTGAAACTCCTGCCTGTTTCTTCTCTTTTCCGCCATTTCTTGTCTGAATAAAGTTCTATGGATATTCTTCATTTTCGTCATCGGTGTTTCGCTCTGGAATTCGAGATCTTCGTAGTGGGCGGTCGCTGTGGGTTGTTTCTTCTTCCCTCTGCCTTCTTTTCTTTGGCTTGTTTGCCAAATCTGGAATTGCATTCATTTGTAGCATGGTGGCTGCGGATTTCTTTGCTGCTTTGGCGGCGGTTGCTTCCTGCAATAGCCTCGGCCACAGTTATGTTTGGTCTATTCAGCAGCTTACTCTGAAGTGTAGTGTCCTTCAAACTGAGGACCACGTGGTCCTCTCATGCGTCGTCATATTCTGGAACTCACAGGCTCGCTCCGTGGGTGTCTCAGTGCTGCTACAAAATCTCCAACGGTTTCATCTCTTCTCGTCTCTCTTATAGAACTCGTGTCTCTTTATCAAGTTGGGAGACCACGGGTGCATAATGTGCTCTGAGCATTCTGTTCAGCTCAGGCCAAGTCATCTGTTTGACAACTCTTGCTTTAGCCAGCGCTTCGCCATTTTAAAGATGGCTGGTCCGCAGTGTGTAGGAAGACAACCCTCTTCCTTTGATCAGATATTTCTGCAGTTTCGTCTGCTTTCCAAAAACATAAGAAAGTGATCGATATACGACTCCCAATCCTCCTCATCAGGATTGAATGGTCGGGCGGCACTTGTTCCTGGCCATCTCCTCTCGCTCGGTTCAGATCGCCACGTGCTTCGGTCTCGCTCTTCCAGGACAATCCCACCTTCGTCCACAAGTGTTCCGTCTGGAAATAAGTTGCGCGAGACCAGGTTCAACAACAAACTCTTTATTTAATTCAGTAAAGCAATGGTAACGGAACAAAGAGCCACCAGCCGCAGCAGCCCTTTACTATAACGGCTTGCTCACGGCTTGTGGCCAATGATACCACTTTAAGTCTTTCCGCCATCTGGTGGGCAATCAGATTGGTTTCTCTAAATTAATGGCCAATCCAAGAACGGCCTTTTCAGCCAATCAGAATAGGGAACTTGGAGCCTACCAAGTTCCATACATAACAGGGGAAAACTACAAAGGTAAAAGCAGTGGTTTTTAAGTTTGACACAGGGTTGTCAAACTTAAGGTCCGAAAACCAAATACAGCCTGTGGGGTGCTTAAATCTGGCCCACAGGGGCAGCCTGGAAATAGTAAATGATTGGTCCATTGTGCCTCTGGCAGCCAAAACTGGGCACGTGGTGGCTGCACATGGCTCACATGGCCCCCATTTTTTGGACTGTACGGCCTTGGGCAATATACTGCTGACCAAAATGTGTGTGCAAGGGCCCACTGTGCCCTGTTTTGGCTGGCAGGTTGCTGTAGGAGGCCATCCAGGTGGAAAACAGGGAGCGGGGGAGCTCACATTGACAGAGAAGTTTTCCAACTCAAATATCTAAGTTCAACACATCAAAGGGAAAATGATTTTTTTTCAATGTTTTGTGCATTACTGTATGGGAATTGGTGGTCTTGTCCTGGAAATATATAATAATATTGCTTATTCTGTCCTAAGTCTGTAGGTATTTCTGGATACAGAAGTTCCACAGCTGAGTCAATGGGAGCCAATCAAAATACTGTTACCCTACTCCTACCCAAGACCCAATCACTGACCATTACTTGGAACAAGCTAATTAATATTAGAACATTGTAACAACCTAATCAACTATTTAGGCCACCAAGTCCAACATTCTGCTTCGTGCAGGAATCCAAGTTAAAGGATTTCTGGCAATCTCACCTTGTCTTGGCAATGCTTTTATTATTAGGATATTGTTTTAATATTCAGTTGAATGAGTACCATAGAATCAGTGTAAGCAGATCCTGTGACAATTTAGCAGGTACAGTATATGATTCTGACAGTATTATCAATACTGCTTCCTCGTACTCAAGTATTTACTTTTTGAATAATGGCCTGTACATGTGATTGTGCTTTAAATGTGAAATTTCAAATGTCTTTGGAACATCTGTGTAAATTTGTGGTTTTCCTATTGTTTACAGTCTTTACCCTCTTGAAAACCATGAAAAGAATATGGAAATTAGCTGAATGACCACATTACATGTACAGCAGATAATACAATACAACCATAAACATATAATACTAATGTGCAGTAGTTAATGCTCATGAATTTTAGGAAGAGCCCCAGAAGAAGATTGCCTGAACTCAATATCTCCAGTTAGTTCCCAGATTTCATTCCAATAGGGAATGGGAAGGGTACCTCATCCGTATCCATAATATAAGGGAACTTTGTACAGTCTGAACACTGGTGAATTGATTTTATTCATGAATATCAAATAATAGATAATTGTGAAGGAAAACTGTTCAAAATCTATATAGGTTTGCATTGTTACAATCATAATAAACTTAAGACTCCAAAATTTTTGTTAGGGTTTCCTCAAAACAGCATGTGCAATAAAATATTCAGCTTGAACAGCAAAGAATCTCTGAATGTGTTTGAAGCCATGTGTTTATGGATATTCTCCTTCATCCAGGTCATGGTTGCCCAAAAGATGCTTTTTCAAGAGGTAACCATACTTTCTTCGTTTTTCCTTGAAGGCATTTTGCTTCTCATCCAAGAAGTTTCTTCAGTTCTGACCGAAGGGTAGGGATTGTAATTTACATTCCTTACAGTCATCTGGTCATTAGTGCTCTTTCTGAGAGTTGTTGAGGAGGGTCACCTGAATAGTGCAAATGGATGTGGAACCTTTTTGGAACAGGAGAAAGGAAAGCCATCTTTCTCTAGTTGTGAATTTCATTCATTCTACACTACATTTTGGGAATGGAAAAGGTTTTAAAATGAGAGTGGCAGCCAAAATAATCTGGAATTTTAACACAAATTTATCGTGCTCAGACCACATGTTCCAAATTAGTAAAGTACAATATTTATCAGCTTTAATACCACCAAGTCATATTTGAAGGAAATATTTCTTATAAATTCCTTACTGGTTTTTTTTAGTTCACAATATAAAATAAATTCTTTCAGAATTAAATCCAAAAGGTATATTATGAATACTTGCACATCTGGAACATCTAAAGTAAAATGCAAACTCACATATCTACATTGGAACCATTATCCTGCTTGATTTTTAAAATCTTTTTATATAACCATTTATAAAGATCATATACGATTAGGAATGAAAACTCAGTGCACTTCCCATACAGAGTTAAGTTCAAACTAATTGAAGGCAGATTCTTCCCAGAAGAACCACAGAAGAAAGGAACAACTTATTGGGATTAAACATAACTATGACAAAGAAGTATTTACAAAATAAAATTTTAAAGGATATAATTGAACCATAATATTCAAATGCACAAGGTTTTAGAAATGATTTGTTTGGAGAAGTGAAAATGGCTAATATCATCAATGCAAAACTGACAATCCTTTATGTATCACTACAGACTAAGAGCCAAAATTGGAATAAAAAAAATAAGGTGAAAGTAATATTACACAATACAAATGGAAGGAAAGTTGATACCAATACATACTGCAGCATGTGGTTTAGGTTAGTCCCAGATGGTATCACACAATTTAATCTCTATCAAAGGATCTTCCTATTTTTATTGATGATTCAACTCACCAAAATCTGATAGCCAATTGTTCAACAAATATGGAATCATTTTCATTTCAGGGATGCTATATATTTCTTTTTATTCTGAACATGATTTGCAAGCTGGTAAAGAGTTTTACCATTCATAAAATAAAGCATTTCAGATCTACTCTGATGAATCTTTCCTGCTTCATACAAGATGGTAAAATTCTTTTTAACAAATGTTTCTCTAAAGGGAGAGCAAATGGTAGATTTGGGGATGTAAAAATATCATGAAAATTCTCAGGGATACTTTTTCCATTTATTTTTTCTTCCTTCCTTCCTCCCTTCCTTTCTTCATTGCTTGTCTGCATTTTTTTATTATTATTATTTGTAGGCCAATCCAATAAGCTGTTTCTGAGAATTATGCAATTCTCCAGTGAATACTTAGGATTGAGCATGATATAAACAAAATGTATAAACAATTTGCATGGAATATAAAATCTAACATAAAATAAGCTGTTACTTTCATAAATGATAGCTAAACAAAATCAATTAAAACATTTCTCCTTCTGCTTTCTACGGTGCTGGAATCTCATAGCATAATCTTATTCCACTGAAGTCTCATATAAATTGATCTTGAACGTGGTGCTTTCAGCATATCATAGCAAAAAAAGAGTAATATTTTCTGCATTCATTCCAAAAGGGAAATTTAAAAAAAACATTTTTCACCAGAAGCAACCAAGTAGTCTCCATATAAAACCTTTCTGTCACAGGATCTATTCCACCTCAAATAGTGGGACAAGACTTGATAAGTCTTTTAAAATTATATCTGCTACAGTACAAGATTTATTTTTATCCATGCTCTTTGGAGTTTGGTTGTTTTCTTGCAGAAATTTCATTGTCCAATTAGGAAACATCAGGGGTAGGACTCTACCAGTTCGCCTCTATTCGCTAGAACTGGTTGTTCTCTGGTTGCAGAGCGGATGCCTAGCAGATGACGCGGATGCATCACGGACACCTAGTGGATGCCTAGCGGATGCAAAGCGTTCACTGCGCATGCGGGGAGGATGCATTGC
>BHFT01064393.1:0-21302 GCA_004320025.1 Laticauda laticaudata | reverse complement strand
GAGATTTCATTTTGCTGAAACGTTGCTACAACTTTAAAAGCACTACAATGATGTGGGATTCATACCCGAAGGAAGCCTGAACAGCACACATTAAGTACCCGCCGAAAACTTTAAAAAAAAATAAAATTTATATATGTGTGTGCTGTGTGTGTGTGTGTGCTGTTGTGTGTGTGTGTGTGTGTGTGTGTAGAGCCATCTCAGTTCTTTTTCAGGATACGGTTTAGTAGCCTGCTGTGCCTGTGATGAAATGTAAATTTGAAGCATTGGTGTTGCCATTGTTGTCTAACTGCGCTGCATATGAATTTCAGGTCACATTAATACTTCCTGCTCTTCTTAACTGCTGTAACCAAAACAGCCGTGCCTGGATGGGATACTTATCTACCCGTGCGAAGACGGTGTTTGACGTTGGGCTCATCAGGAGGAGTCTGTTTTGTGCCCAGGTGTTTGCCTCGCTTGTCGGTGTGGAGAAATCTTTCTATTTGAGCAAGCTGCAAGGACTTCCAAATGATTCAGCTCTTTGGTTGGAATCATCTCTTCTATTTCTATGCTTTAAGTTCTTTTCAATCTCTGATGGCTTTCTCTGATGGATTCTGTGCGTTGGGGTTTCTATAGTGGCTAGGGTTTTCAGCTGCCACTGAAGTTGATGTTGTGACCTGTGGTTTTCATTTGTTGCGCACTAGTGAGGAGGTGTGTTCCAGCGTTTTCTTTACTGCATTTGTGTTCATCTAGGCGGCGGCTACTATTCTTCTATTGGTCTGTCCAAGTGTATGTGGCCGAGCATGATGTACAGGGAATTTCGTAGATATGCCTTTGGTTTTTCCAGGTCAATTTTGGTCTCTTGGGGTTACTCAGGATGGCCTGGCTGATTTTTTTTGTCTGTTTGAAGGCAGTCTTGATGTGATGCCTTGTGTAGAATATCTTACTGATTTTATCTGTAGTACCTCTTATGTGGGCAAGGACAGCATGTTCCAATACGCGTCTGTTGGTCTTCTAATCTCTGTTATCTTGTTTGTTTTTGTGGATCAAGTTTGTGTGCATTTTTCGTTTTGGAACACACCTCCTTCAATCGTTCTGTTAGGCTATCCATCTCAGCGCATTCATGTATTTTTTTTAATGACCCATATCCTCTGAAGGAATGGAAGACAGTTTCCAAGTTTTATGCGATTAGGTTATTTCTGACCGCAGTATGATGTGCAGAATTAAATATTGATATTTTTATCTCCATGGTTTTAAATCTTCAACTGAGCAGAAATTGTTTCGGCGTTCAAGTTTAAATGTTGTTTGTATGTTTAAATCCATTTCTAATATTTCTTCCAAAACTTCTGAGCACATGGCAAGTTCCACCACAATGTGAAATTATGTGTCTTGTTGCATAGTTACATCTTCCAACAGGTTGGGTGGCAGGTTGCGGGAATCTTAGCCAGTCTCGCAGGCAGGTTAGCTGCCAGCGAGAAACCATTATATAAGTTTCTTCATTGAGACTGACATGGTTAATTTGCTAATTTGGTTGCCAGCATGTGTTCCCAACCTATCTAATTCAATACTATGACCCACGTTAGCCCCAAATTATTAATAGATTTTGTGCACTGTTTCTTCTTTTTAATTTGTAGCCCAAAAGATATTTATATGTTTTACTTGATTTTTTCTTTTCCTCTCCTATGCCATATTTTATCTAATCTTTGTGGAGCATATTAAAGCCAAAATTATTCCCATCTTTTTTATTTAATGGATTTGTATTGTGCCAAAGGGCCACCAGCTATCTCCTTTCCTATTCTTTATTCTCAATATGGTATTGTTTAAATGTCCATCTTCCAATTTTTCTCTTTCCTTTCCATTAATTTGAATGGGATTCATGGTCAGCCCATAGATTTGGCAAAATCTCGTCTATTTCAATATTCTCCATTAACCCAGTCCCTTCCAGTCTATTCTGACTCTATTCTGGGACCAAGAGTAAGGTGGGTTTCAAAAAAGGTATATTGTTTTATTTGATTATTTCTCTCCTCACACAACTTCAAGTTAAGTCTCTCTCATACATATTATTAAAGACGAAGGGAGATCTCCTTTCCTTTTTTTTTTTTTTGGGAAAGTTCTATAATCTTTATCTTCGGACTGCATTATAGTTCCTGCAATGCATAATTAGCATACTCAAATTCTATTATTTTTATGTTGAAGCCTATTATAAAGTCTTTTTGGTTTGTGCTATTTGGGGCATATATTTGTGACTAATAACATCTTTTTTCTGCTTTACATTATTTCTATAAAAGCTTCTCCCTTCTTTGATCTTTGATATTTGTTTTATGTTGCAACCATTCCTTTACATATACTACAATACCCCCCCCCTTTTTTTTTTTGTTTGCAAGTGCTGAGCTACATTTTACCCAATTATATTTTTAAGAGGTCTGCTTCGATTGTCTGGAATCATGCACTTCTTTGGATACAAGTGTATGTCAGTGTTTTGTTTTTGAGTTTCTCAAATATCTGCTTTTCTTTTTGATGATAAAATTTAAACCATTGATATTGACTGAAAATTAAAGTTGATCTTCTCTAATCAGTTGTCACTGACTGAGTTGAGGCATTTTCTCGTTTCATTCTTGTTCTAGCGCTCTCTTTTTTCTTAGTCTGTTGCCTTCGCCTTCTCCTTCTCTAAGATTTGATGTTCCAGCCGTGTGAATCAGATTATTTTTCTCCAGAGAGTTGTTTCGCTCTTGGCTTCTTTGTATTTAGGCGTCGTCTCTACTTTTCTGTGTTCTTCCCCTAGGTGTCATTCACAAATTCCTGTGCTTTTTTCAATTGTATCAATTTTGTATTTTTTGCTCCTGCACAAACTAAAAGGCCCCTTTGGTTGAGAGCCACCTACATGGAATACCATTTCTAATAAGTTGAGTTGATAAAAACTGGTAGCCCCTTCTTTGCTCTCTAACTCTCCCCTGAGGTATTTGTTTCAGCATTGTAACCACTCTCATGATCTTTGTATACAAGTGGTTCATCTCTGGTCTTAACTTTTGAGCAGGTTCTCATGTTGTCTTCTTACAATCAAATCTTGTGAACCTCTCGGGGTAGTCTATTATCTCCTCATGTAGCGTGATATAATCTATAGACCTCATCTACATCATTTTTCCAATTTCCAGTTTGGGAGGTTTCTGTAAAGTCGCTGCTATCAGATTCTCATAATTAGCACATAAATCTTCCTTTTTTCTTCCACCACATTTGGAACCTAGATAATAATGATGTCTCTCCTAATCTCCAGGTGTACCATCGAATCTCAGAGTTCGCAGTAGAGCACTTTTCCAATTTTGTTCTGAATCCTCTAATTTCTTCCCACCATCTCTGTTCTCTGCCTCTGCTAAATTAATTTTCTGTTCATTTTTATCACTCTTTTCCTGCATCTTTTTGAATCTTACTATTTCAAAATTATGTTTATTTCATTTTTCACTTCTCCTATTCAGTCTCATCTCTCTCGATCTGCCATCATCAGGCTTCTGTATTGAGTTCATATGTGGGTCAGGCTATCACAGCCGTTAGTTTTAAATTTGAGGCAAGCCTACTGCTGTACCAGGATGGTTTTTTTTCACATCCTGATTGGTTGGGAGTCTTGGTCTGTGTTTATTGTTCTTGGAGTTAATATATATATATATTTGTCTGTTATAAATGTATGTCAAATAAATGTTTTTTCTAGAATAAAAATTATAATAGAAAAAAAAGGTGAACAACACTTTTACAGAAATATAGATAAGTTGAGGCTGGGTGTGACAAGGAATGGCTGGGAAGGAAGGGGTTAGCTGAGGCAGCCCTTGACGTGAGTGACATTAAGTTGGCTACACCCACTCACATGACCACCAAGCCACACCCACCAAATAAGCCATGCCCACAGAACTGGTAGTAAAAAATTTTGTAAAATTTTTACAATCCACTGGATTTTACCTATTTTTTCATCTAATTTATGGATGTCACCTTTCATTTCTCCCATCTCTGTCTTTAATTCCTTGTAGTTCTTTGACATCATCTCCTGCATTTTCAACATTGTTTCCTGTATGGATAACAACATTGTTTACATCATTTGCATATTGGCGATGTTACTTGAGTTTTCCGTACTAAACATCCCCTCAATTGATTTCTGGCCATGGTGATGCAATGGACAATGATGAACCTCACGTGTTTTTTTCCTTTCAGTGTTGTCACCGTGAAGCTTGTTATGTTCTTTATTCTTTTATATAGTTCTTCCCAGTTCTTCATCCACTATTGTTCAAACACTGTTCTTTATCCACTCAGTTCCACTCTCTATACATTCAATTCAGCACAACTTTTCACTATATATATTTCACTCTGTTTACCCAATGTTATGCCATATAATACTTATTTTGTTACTATAGTATTGTGCTTATATATAAATTAACTGTTTTAACAATTTACAATATATTTATATACTTACATTCTTATAATATATTTATATTCAACCAGAGATCTATAACTGTTAATATTAATATTATTACAAAATTATTGATTTTTTTATGTATACTGCTATATTGATACCTAAAATAGATCTACCTTAATCTCTAATAGTAACTCCACAAATATATAAATCTAATGTCCTCTATAGTATATTTTATCAATATTTATCAATATTTATTTACAGATACCCTATTTACTTTTTAAAGCAAAAATATAAAACCTTAAAAAATTACAGATTATTTTTCAATAAATTACTTAGTTCATTAATCAGTTCAACTATTAATCAATTCCTTTATCTTCCAGCAATTGATTGATGAATCATTAATCAGAAAATTAATCAGAGAATTTATCAAGTTCTTATTCAAGTTTATGTTGGTTTCAGTTCACACACACTCTTCTTAGTCACACTCTATTGCATCAGCTTCTTTTCTTCCATTCTGTCTCTAATGTCCACTGGAGTAAAGGCACTTATCTCAGTCTTTAGTCCATTTCCTGAGCTATATCTCTCCACAGTCAATTTCCTTCTCGCTCCAGTTCTTAGTTGTTACATTTCTAAACTTGCCGATATGCCCCGCTTTCCTATCTAACCGCTCTACTAAATCAAATTGGCTTTGTCCTCCTCCTTCCGAGTTCACTGCTCTCACTGCCAGATCTCCGCTTTCCCTTCAGACATCTGCCCTCTGTCTCTGAGACTCACTGTTCGGCCATCTAACGTCTATGATCTCTTGTTCTTCTAAAACCACTCTCTGCCTTCACAGTATTAAATTGTCAAAACCCATTCAATGCCACTACCATTGTACCAATCTTTTCTTCCTCATCTAGTGAGATTGCTGTAACCTCAGGTCCTCCATTGAAAAAATGACAGGACACTCACACGCCAGAGTAAAGGGGCTTCTTTGCAGTGGAACAGACAATTGCCTTCTACCTCCTCAGGCTTCCCCACTATTCTGCAAATCTCTCCAGGATTTGTGTGCCCCTCAGAGGGGCCTCCAGACTTGCTAATTGGGATGCAGGGAATGGAGCTCGCTCTCTTGTCCCCACACCGCTGCGGCATCGCAGCCGGAAGTCTCTCTTTGGCATTTCTTGATTGGGTTATTGCTTACTTGATTGTTGGTCTGAAGTTAACCTGAGAGTTAATCTATGCTGATCAGAATGCTGATTACTGGTGGAGGGGTTCTGGAGTCTTTTTCTCTTTTAGGCTGGATTATTATCTCTTTTGCATAGTCAATAGATGTTGTTCATATCTATGTGTCTACTGATTGCTGATTTGTCAGAGTGCCACGTTTCTAGAAATTCCCTGGCATTTTTGGACTTGGCCTGGTCTAGGATTGTCACATTTTCCTAATTGAACTCATGGTTAAATCTGTTTATATGTTGTCAAATTAAAGAATTTTCATCATGTCTTCTGACTGCCAGTTGGTGTTCATGGATGCATTCTGCCAGTCTTCTGCTTGTTTGTCCTACATATTGGTTGTTGCAGTTCTTACATTGTATGTTGTAGATGATTCCTTTTTCTTCTTCGGGAGTTGCTGGTTTTTTGTGTTTCCTTAGGATGTTTTGAAAGGCTTTAATTGGTTTGTGTGCTTTAGTTGGTTTGTGTGATTCCATGTGGCTGTAGTAATCCATTTGTGGTTTCTAAGATATTCTTGGTGTAATTCTTTCTAGGGTTTGTGTTGGTTGTTCTCTTTTTTCTTCTTCTTATTTTAACATTTATTTCTAGGCTGTTTTTTACGGTTAAGCACATGTCACACTGCACCAACGGATGCAAAGAGGATGTAAAATGGACAAAAAAGCTTGCCATCCATGTGAAACACACGCGATGCATCCGTTGTGTACTCACTGCATACGTTCTTCATACTCTCTATCCATCCAGCATCCGTCTACTGTGATTTCATCCGTCAAAAAGTTTTGAGCTGCACAAAACTTTTTGAGCGGAATGAAGTATCCAACGCGTCCATTATACATCCACTGCGCATACAGGGACCATCCATTTATCGTCCGTTGTCAATCCGTTATGTGTCCACTATATCTGCTAGGCATCCGCTGCGCATCCGCGCAACTCAAAATCCGCTCCAGCAGAAAAGGACACAGGCGAGGAAGCGAAACAGATGTGGAATGGACACACAGCGTTAGTAGCACGGACGTAGAAAGTGATGAAAGCGGATGCAGCTCGGATATAAAGCATTAAAAAAGAAAAAACGTTCGTATAGGAGACGTATCTCGATATTTAGGATGTCTGGACTATGTGGAAGGACACCTAGCGGAAAACCATTCATTTTTTCTAAAAAAAGGGGAGGAAATCACCTGGATCTCACTTCAGTCCAGCAGCCCTGGTGTGTCAGACCTCTTCAGCCTTGCTCTTCTCTTCCACAGCAATCCATTCTATTCTCCACCATGGATCTTCGCATGCTCCTTTGGGTAGCCACCATTTTATTCAACACCCAGAATCAAGCCCTCTTCAGGCCTCTTTTTCACCTTTTCTATTGGAAGAAAAAAGGCCCAAGAAGGCGCATAATGAAGTTATCTGGATCCAACGATGGATCGCGAGAGAGCAGAGTTTGGACTCTATGACAAGCTGATGGTGGAGCTGAGGGAACGAAGACCCTCGTGCATTCCAGAACTTATGAGATGCCGCCAGCCATGTTTGACGAAGTTGTGGAGCATCTGAGACAAGGTGACAAGCAAAAACCAACTTCCATCCCAGCCTGGACTCTGGACTGAAGATGGCACTGACTCTGCCGCCACCTGGCCTCCGGGACCATGTACAGAAACATGCAGTATGCCTGGAGGGTGCCACACAACACCATCAACATTGTGGTCAGAGAAGGGTGCAGGCCATCATCGAAGAATACGTGGAGAGAGCTCCTCCAGTGTCCCTCCACTGAAGAAGGCTGAGGAAACTTGCAGAGCAGTTGGTATCAGAGGTGGAACTTCCCCCATACCGTTTGGAGCCCAAAGATGGGAAGCACGGTGGCCTGCCAAAGCTACCAGTCAAGTCCAGCATCCACTTATTTCAACTACAAGGCTTCTTCAGCATCACACTCTCTCCGCCATGGTCGATGCTGACTACAAGATTCATGTACATCGATGCTTCAGGCAATGGGTCCAGCTTCAGATGCCCAGATATACAACGCCAGTACGCTCAAGGAGGGGCTGGAATGCAAAAACCTCATCATGGGCTTCCCAGATCCAGACCCCCTGCCCAACGACACACAAGATGTGCCCTACTCATCGTGGGGGATGACGCCCTTCTCCCTCGGACCTACCTCATGAAGCCCTACACTTCCAAGATGCCTCACCCGTGAAGAGAGGATCTTCAAATACAGGCTCTGTCCAGGGCAAGGTGGGTGGTGTGGAGAACGCCTTTGGCATACCTGAGCCAACAGGTTCCAGGTACTTCCTCACCACCATGCAGCATTCAATCCACGGGACATGAGGAGCATCGTGGTGAAGCTTGCTGCATCCTGCACAATTCTCATCGCATACCCACTACCCAGTGTTGCAGAACAGGCTTGTGGACTGTCAACAAGGGAAATGGGGACATGAGAGCCTGGTGAATGGAGGCAAGAGTGAAACCTGATTGACACTGTGGATTGTACCAGGCTCCAACAGAGCTTCACGTGAAGGAAGAAGCAACCTCCTGAAACACTGGTGCAACTCCCCAGCTGACAGCATCAGTGGAGTGGCAAGACAGATGGGTAAATGTTTAATGGATGCTTCCTTCAGCCCTGTCTCATCACACTGATGAGATTGTGCCATGTATTTGAGTGCCTTACAATGAATTAGGGCATTAATAAAGAGTTGTGTTTATATTCAAATTGTGTGGATCAATGATTAAATTGTTATTGATAATAAAGGCCATAGGTGTCACCTAGGAGGGTGGACCATATACAGTCCCACTATGTTTGCACTGGAGGCTTTAATCATCCCACAGCTATACCCTCCCACAGGTATCCCTGCCTATCCCAATAAGCATGCAAAGGATTAACCATTTTCTAAAAACTTTCACCAAGACTTTATTAAGTAAAAGAAATGACCGAAGTGTGTGAAGCAAGCAAACACTTATTTAATAACAGTTAAAGTGCAGGACTTTATTAAAAAGCAAAAGGAACCAAGAAAAGTTGTCCCAAGCAATGATAAAGTCAACAGATAACAACTCAGTCTCTGCAATGTTCTCAGTCACTCTGCAGGCATATGTCCATGGTCTCAGGTGTAAAGAGGACAGGGACTGTGGAAGGTGGCAGTGGCTGGTGAGTGCTGGTCTGAGCCGCCATTGGGGTGCCTGGCCCCGAGAGGACAACAGGAGATGGTGTGGTTCAGGAAGCTTCTCAGAAAAGCTGGCTCATCCCAGTGAGGTGAGAAGCCCTTCATCCAGGACCTGGGATGTCAGGCACAGGATCGATGACAGATGTTCTGAGGCCGGGCTTGGCTATGGGGTGGAGGAAGGAGGAGTGTAGTGGGAATGTCTGGTGTGCAGCTGGGCGAGGTGAGGCATCTGTGGCATGCGAGGAAAACATCTGCTGGCATCGGTGGCTCAGTCTGGTGGTGCCTGTTGCATGGCTGGTGTTTGGTGGCATTCATGGTGCGTCGGTGGCATCGCGTGACATCGGGCCATCCATGGCCATCTGTGGCGTTCTGGTGGCATCTGTCGTGTGGCAGTCTTGCACGTGATATCGTGGCATCAGTGGCCACCTGTGGCATGCGAGGAAACTGTGCCTGGACTGGAAAGGCGCTGCCTAGTGCTGCTGGAACTCCTGGTAGCCATAGCCTTGGTAGGAGAGGGCTGTTGAAAGCCTTGGAGGGCTTTGACATTGTCTGGGCGATGAAGGAGCAGAACCTGGAGTGGGGGAGCAAGGTTCTGCTGGGCCTGGAGTGAGGGTGGCAGCAGCGCCATGATCCTCTCCTTCATCACCTGGTACTGAGCTCGGGCATGTCCATGAGGGTCTGGGTCACGTAGGTGAGGAAGGACTTGTGGTTGAGGATGGAATCTCGAAGTGTACCAGCTGAGAGAGGAGATCTGCACTGTTCTATTGATGTGTCCCTGATCTCCCAGCAGACAGTGTGGCTCTGTCCCTCCGTCTGCCTCTCTGCCTGCTTTCTGTGGAGGTGGGTGTCGTCGGTTGGTTTCCTGTGGTCGCTGCTTCTTCTTGCTCTATGTGTGTGTGAAGGAATCCTCCACGTCCTCCGGCATGGCGGTGTGCAGCTGTCAGGGGGCATGTCTCTGTCACGGTGGCTTCTGTGGACACCTGCCTGGACACGGTCGCTGTCATCCTGTCCCAAAGAGGAGGCTGATGCGCTGCTGTGGGCCTGCCTGAGAGAGTGAGGGTAAGACCAAGGGGCTGCTCCTCCGGTGGTGGACCTCCACCCTACCAGGAAGCTGCACTTTGCCATGACATAGGTCTCCTCGGTGGGCCGGTCGGTGAGCTTGACCGCGGCCTGGCCAGACTTCTTCAGGTGCAGCTTTCCCGTACCAGGTGTGCATATGTTTCCACCACCCGAGGAGGACATCAGCAGTGTAGCCCAGGCTCTCTACCTTTCTGTCTCCAAGCCGCCTGCTTCCGCTTGGTGTCTCGACAGAGTCTGTGGCCCTCCTCCACATATACTCCTTCTCCCTCAGCCACTCCAGCACCTCCTCATACCTATGCGATGGATACATGCTTCCATCTTCTCCCTTCTCCTTCTCCTTGCCCTTGCCCTCTTCCTCCCTCTGGCAGGGCCCTTCAGCATCAGGGCTTTTCGGGCTTTGGGGCTGGTCCACCACAGCAGCAGCAGGAGAAGCAAGCACGGAGAAGCAGCCACCAGCAACCAGCAGCAGCAGTAGCAGGAGCAAGCAGCAGAAAGAAAGAAGCAGCAGCGCAGCACAGCAGCAGCAGAAGAAGCAGCACCAGCAGCAGCAGAGTGCAGCACAGGGGGTGGATGTTGGATCTATCCCTCTTGCCAGGGCTGGCAGAAGATGGCACAGGGCTTCCTTCTTTCCCCATGGTCTCTGATGAAGATGTTCTGTGGCAGCAGGTCTATTCCTCTGAAATGGTCACCTGCTTGCGAAGCTGCCTCCTTTATATCCGTGGGGCTGACGCAATGCATCCTTCCCTGCATATGCACAGTGATCCGCTAGGCATCCGCTCTGCATCCGCTCTGCATCCACTACGCATCCCGCTCTGCATCTGCTTCATCCGCTACGCATCCACTCTTTCCGCTACGCGTCCGCTTTGCTATGCTCCCCGGAAGCCCTTCGGACGTGCCATCTGCTTCCATCTGCTTTCATCCGCTAGGCTTCCATTGAGCATCCGTGTTTTTACATCCGCGATACGTCCTCCCCCCATCCGTTCTTTTCCATTCTCTTTATGCAAATTTGGGGCACTTTTGAGAGCGGATAACAATTGATGGAAAATTTGCTCGTCCGCTGTGTCCTTTTTACATACGTTTTGCATCCATCGGGCGATGTGACCTGGCCTTTATGTTTTTGGTAGGTTGGGCTATAGTTTCTTTTTGCATGAAGACCAATGCAAAAAATGAGTTAAGCAGCTTTGCTTTCCCTCTGTTGCTTGTTACTTGCTTGCCATCTTTTCTCTTTAGTGGACCAACTATTTCCTTGATTTTTTTTTTCTTGTATATATGTTGGAAGAAACTTCTTAAAATTACCTTTGACTTTTGTTGCAACTCTTTGTTCATTCTGAGCCTTTGCTTTCCTGACTTTGTCTTTGCAGATTCTGGCTATCTGCTGATACTCTGTCTTATTTCTCTGTCCTTCTTTCCATTTTTTGTATTTGTCCTTTTTGTCTTTCAATTTGTCTGAGAGATCTTTATGCAGCCATGCTGGTTTCTTCTTGGATTTCTTGTTTTTCTTTCTCAGTGGTATTGTGCTGGTCTGGACTTTTATGATAATATTTTTCAGAGTTTCCCAAGATTCTTGAGTTGTTTTCCCCCTTTTATCCAAGAATCCTTCCCAAGTTCTCTCTGAATTGTTAAAATTGGCTCTTTATAATCTAAGACTCTGGTATCATTTATTATGTTCTATTGTTTGGGTTTGCATTATGTTGAATTCTAGTAAGATATGGTCACTCTCATCTCAGGTTCCTGCAGTTTCAATTCCCCCTATCACCTCTTCTCTGTTTGTAAGATTTAAGTCCAGTATGGATGTTCCTCTAGTTCTCTCCTCTACCTTTTGGACAACAAAGTTGTCAGCTAGGTTGGTTAGAAACCTATTTGATTTCTCATTTGGTGCAGTGGTAACAAATATGTTGATATACTACTCTAATAATCCTTACAATCATAGTCAGGGGTGACTTCACTTGTAAAGCATATGAGCTTAATCAAATTTACGAAGTAGAACAGATCCTCAAGGATATTCTCAGTCATCCAGGTCATGGTTCTCCCAAAGGTGCTTTCTTTCACGAGGCAACTGGACTTTCTGGTTTTTCTTTGAAGATGTTTTGCTTTTCATCCCAAAAGCTTCTTCAGCTCTGAATGGATTTCTGCATCATTCCACACCATCCAATCAGAGTTGAAGAAACTTCTTGGATGAGAAATGAAACATCTTCAAAGAAAAACCAGAAAGTCCAGTTGCCTCCTTAAAAAAAGCACTTTTGTGACAACAGATCCTCAAATTTTCTACCTTTGCAGTACAGACAGCATGCTAGCTTAAAAACAATACTCTGAACCCAAACAGTTGCATTAATTTAGAATTACATGGAATTAAATGACAATATGATCACTGAAAATATACAAATTCAAATTGTGCTTCTATTTCATTACAGATGTTAAATGTAACATTCAGAACTGGATTACATGACAGAGACTTTTTAACAGAACTTTATGGAGAGTGCCACGTGATTGATAAGCATCATCCCACCAAACCAGCTGGGTGAGAAGATCAAGGTGGGCTGACAAGCCAAGGGAGGAACTCCCAAAGAGCCATGGGAACATGGTGATATGGACAATGATAGACCTTTTTTTCCAAGCAGGCCCACTTCATTGCATGCCCGGGCTTGCCCTCAGCCTGTAAGCTGATTAAATTATTCCTGACTCATATCTACCAGCTACATGGTGTAAGAAGGAGGATAATGTCAGACTGAGGAGTCCAATTTACAGAGCCAAATTTTGGAGGGAGTTTATTCAAGTTATCAGTTCATCAAAAGGGCTCAGCTCTGCCTTTCATCTGAGCACCAATGGGGCCTCAGAGAGAGCCAATGCGATGGTAGAACAATATCTCTCATGTTATGTTGCTTACCAGCAGACTGATTGAGCAAAGCTTCTGCTATTTGCGGAGGTGTCATATAATAATACTGTACACAGTAGCACAGGCCATACACCCTTTAAGATGGTGCACAAGGTAGAGTTTGTCCCAATTCCTAAACTCTGAGAGGCCCCCTTCTTAGGCAATCTGATGGAATGGGTGGAAAACTTTTGTGGGAGTCTGGGAAAAGATCAAGTAGGCATTGCTAAAAGCAGCCGAGACCCAAAAATGTCATGTGGATAAGAAAAGGCCACCACAAAAACTGTTCCGCATAGGGGAGAAGGTATATCTCTGCACAAAGTATCTAAAACTGAAACTGCCATGCAAAAAGCTGGGTCTGAAATACCTGGGCCCATTCCCCATAGTTAGGATAATCAACCCAGTGATATTGCATTTGAAATTGCTGTCTCTACTGGGGAAGATCCATCTGGTCTTCCATGGCAGCCTGGATCCTACACCTGCCCAGGCCCATAATGCTGAAAGGGAATACACACTATGAAATAAAGCAAATATTACATTCCCAGGTGCATAGAAGGAACCTGCAATATTTAATCTGTTGAAAAGGTTATTCCATGGCCAAAGCCTCCTGAGTGAGGAGTCGAGACCTATTGGCAGAAAAGCTGGTCAACGGGTACCACAAGGAAGCTGGTCAACGGGTACCACCGGTACCACAAAGAAAGTCCCCTGAAGCCTGGGGAGGGAACCTTCAGAACCTGGGCCTGACCGCAGACTAAGCTATGCATGTGCTTACTGTCTTTCAGATACATTTCAGATATTCAGTTACATGACCCCAGAGGAATCTGACAACAGCCAATAGAAGACATGTTCTTCCACAGGAACATGAAGTTGAAGTGCAAAACTCAAAAAAGGTATAAAACCCCCCTCATTCTGAACTCAATTTTGTCAGCTGCACCAGAACCACAAACCCTGGTAGTTCTGTTGATCAATCAATGGATCCTCTTTCCAATCAGCCTCCAGCCTCCATTTTGTCTCCAGTGTCTTTCTCCTGGCTTGGAACTGAACCAGATGGATGTTTCTTCTCACAGGATGGCACATTTCTGGAATACCAATTTTGAATTTGTATTCATGTCATATTCTCTGTTATTTCGAAAACATGCAGCAAGGTGGATGGACTCAGTTGCAATGGTGATTGGAGGGCCTAAAAGGCCAGGTTAGAGACAGAGTTTCCTCACCAGGAAGCAAATCTATTTATATGGTCACCTTGATGGCACATAATCAGTCGAGTGTCCTTGGAGACCCATCACTCGATAGATTCTTCTCTTTCTACCCTTCAGCCTTCTGCCTCATAGTCCTTTGCTTAACATACAATTGAAAGCTTACTTAGAATGTTATGAGTTTATTTATAAGAAAGTCTTGGGTCCATATGAATGCTTTGCAAATAAAACTGTGGAAAAGGGAACTGCCAAGTGTTTTGTTTGGAATAGTCTACTCACCAAATAAAATTAGAAGATGGAATCTTTTGTGATTGGTTATGTCCACTATGGCAACAATTTTGTAACCAAACAATCTCCTTCTAGATTGTCATTCATGGTAGATTTTCATAACGTATTTCTCATGATTAACTTGACCACTATAATCATGTACTTTACAGATGTATATTATGCTGGTTGAAGATTATAGATTTCTGGAAGACACCAAGGAAGTTATAACTGAGGCCAATTATTCATTATTTCCCAAAGGAAAGCTATATAAATCATTCAACTGAACAGAGTTATAACTAGGGCTTTTTGTTTTTTTCTGCAAGACTTCTGCTTCAAATAGAGACTTGCAAATGACTTTCAAGGATTTAACAGTTTTCTATATAAGAATGTAAAATAGAATATTCTCATGAAACAATAAATAGGAGCAACAAGGCAGATATAAATAAGTTTATAAGAAAGATAGGTTATTGTAAGGTATTAATATATACTGTAAATACTGAATACTTAATGAATAGAACTTGTAAGAGATGTAAGAGGAATTATAGCACTAGTTTTGGCACTTGGAAAAATGCTCTAATTACTAAACAACATCTTTTAATTTCAAACTTTTAAAAATGATATCAGATATGAACTTTAATTATTTGAGATCTTCCAATTTTGTGTCTCAATAAAGAGTTTCAGAAACACTCATTCTTGGATTTGAGATTACATAAACAGCTTTTTTTAATGTTTAAACATCTGTAAGAGATGTATAATATTTAGTAAGTTCTATGGCAGAACTTTAATCCCTTATCTAGAAAAGGGCTGTGATTGACCCAAAATGTCAGGTCTTGAATCAGATATTTTTACTTATACAAGCAAGTTGTCTAGGTAATTTGTGCAGGAAAAAATGATGACCATATATTCAATACTTAGCAGCATTGCCACATAACAAATTTCATTCTCAGAGTAGACTGTATTCCTAAGCTCTTTTTGTTCATCTTGCTGTTTTCCATATCTCTTTTGGGTCATTTCACACCTTATTCAGAGAAGAGGTTTATTGTCATGAATTTATTTTAGTAGGAAGATGGCTATAATAACATCTTTTTTAAACAATGAAAAAAAACTTATCAAAAACATTTACACTATCATATCTCCACAGCTCAGTTGGGATCAATAATAAATCAGGAAATATGTTAAATAATCTTGAGTAAATACAGGAATCATGTGATAAGATATAATTGATTAAAGAAATGGAAAATACTTATGGTGTGAAATGCAAGGATACTTTGTATTAGTTTGCAAAGGATCTGAACTCAGAGGTGGTGAGTGAAATGACCAAATTTGAAAGTGATATTTAGGAAATTTAACAGGGTTGTTATTATGGGGAAAATAGGTAGAGGAAAGTGTGTTAATATGACATGAATTATTTGTAAAAATAATAAAGGGATACAAATAAATAAAAAGTAAGATCTTCAAAAATATGCTTGACGATTAAAGGAATACAGAAGAAAATTATAAGCCCAGTTCATTATTATCAAATGTAAAATTATGTATATTAACATATTAAATG
Source organism: Laticauda laticaudata (assembly GCA_004320025.1). Classification (NCBI taxonomy): domain Eukaryota; kingdom Metazoa; phylum Chordata; class Lepidosauria; order Squamata; family Elapidae; genus Laticauda; species Laticauda laticaudata. Next base: position 5,623 of record BHFT01064393.1, on the reverse strand, counting down.
TGGGATTTGATGTTGCAGTGAATTATTAGAAACTGACTGCTCCACTTTTTGCTACAAGGAAGGGCTTAAATATTCTTATTTTGTCAAGGAAAATCTTCCAGTTTTTAGTTCTGCATACTATGAAGAAGCAATGGGTTTTCTTTTAACCATATATAAAACACTGAGAATACTAGAATAATAAAAGAAGTGAAAATCATGGAGATAATGAGTAACAACATTTCAATATCAACTCCATGTCCTCTCCCTCCCTCCCTCTCTCTCTCTCTCTCTCTCTCTCTCTCTCTCTCTCTCTCTCTCTCTCTTTTTNCTCTCTCTCTCTCTCTCTCTCTCTCTCTCTCTCTCTCTCTCTCTCTCTCTCTAATTTTAGCAGACACAAATTCATCTGATCAACATGCCCAAAAGAGGCCAAATGACAGCCAAAGATGAGGGATTGGGGGAAGACTGACCAATCACACAGACTGACTAGAAATGACTTCCCAAGGGATTGGAGAAAAATAAAGTTGATGAGTTGAAAACCAAACTGTCTCTCTAAAATTTACTAAAAAGAATATCTACATTCTGATAGACAAGGCACTGAATTTTGGCAGTTACAAATCTTCAACATGCATGTGAAATTATAGGCATCAAATGTGGACTCAGAATCATGATACTATTTCCGCCCCAGATCACACCCAATGTTCTTTCTGCCACTCCAGGACCAGATTTACATATATTCAAACCAATTCTAAACTAGATGGTCTAATAATTGCATTAATTGCAATCTGCCACTGTCAATGAAAGATAAATGACCACAAGAACCAACCTAGTGAAGTGAGGAGCCCTTTTCCCAGACAGGATAATGCAGTGGTTTTCTCAAGCAGACACTGCCTAAAAACTAACCAGGGTTATCAAATATATTTAACTCTGAATGTAGTATTCAAACAGATAAGTGGGTGGTACCCACAAGTAAGGAAGAACTATTATGCCAAACCTACGTCACATTAAGGTGGACCAGAAGAAAAGGCATTCAGAAAAAGGTCATATACATAAGGATACCATTTTGACATCAGGTTGATATATTTAATGTTCATGTCAGTTGAACATAATATTTAATGTTCATGTCAGTTGAACATAATATTTAATGTTCATGTCAGTTGAATAGCTTGCCCTTGGAAGTTGTGGGAACGCCATCACTTGAGACTTTCAAGAAGAGATTGGGCTGCCATTTGTCAGAAATGGTGTAGAGTCTCCCGCTTGGGCAGGGGGTAGTGAAGATAGAAGTCTACACAAAGAAGCAGAGAAGTTGAAGATACAGATGGTACAAATCATCCCATTTGATCCCAGGAAATCTCATCCGAAGTGGAGATGAAATTCCTGGGGAATTCTTGAAATGATCAATTATCCTCTCTCAAGACCCAGTTCTGTAACCAGCACCAGTATGGATTAACTATGTGCCAGCCTATTGTCAGAAATGATGTAGGGTCTCCTGCTTGGGCGGGGGTGGGTGGGGGGTGGACTAGATAACCTACAAGGGTCCAACTCTGATTATCTGTTATCTGTTATCTAACAAATGACTTGGTCAATAATTGATTGGCACTGCAATAAATACCAGCAACCAAAGTCCCAGAGTTATGGAATTTCCTTCTTCCTCTGTTTTTCAATCAAATGAAGATGTTACTAAGATTGTACGTTGCTACTAGGCAAAGTCAATTCCAAATTCCATCAAATGTACGAACTTTAACTCCCTTATTTCTGCCAAGGTTCTTCTAACTAGGAAGAAACAGGGTATAAACTAGATGTATATGAACTGTAAGAAAATACCATAAAATATCTCAAAATATGCCCTCTTAAAAACAAGAAAACTGGAAAAATGAATCATACAATTCCTCATCAAAAGATGAGAATGAATTACTCTGTGTCAGCTAGCAGAAACAGTTCCTTCCTGCATTCATGTGGGCCTGACTGCATCTGCAACTCTAACAATAGGGGCCCTACTAATAAATATTTACAGAGAAGTAACTTGGGAAGTGCCAGCAAGCATTATGAGATACTGTAGACAAGATATGGTACTTGGTTATACAATACCGCCAACTTTAAGTCCTATAGGCTCTCCCTGGGAATGCAGATCCATTATATACAATCACTGAGTTCCATCTTCACTGTCCAAGAACAGTAGCTGACTAGGAAGTTACCTTCCTGGTCATCAAAGGAAGATCCTATAATGTCATCCTACTGAAAAAGAATAAGTTCAGGGATAGATCAAATGACCCAAGGTTCAGATTAACTCCTTTTATGTGCTGTTAATAATTATATATTGTTCTTTGTTTTATACTTTTTGTTGTTCTTTTTTTACAGTTGGAACTGTGCAGCATAGAATAGACTTAAGACTGACTTTTAGCTGGAAGAGATGTAGTTATCCCTTCCCTAACAGATTAATAGCACAGAAAGCACTTCATATTAGGGCTGGCTACTGCATGTGATGAATAGTTTATTTTACATGGTACAGAGCAGCTGAGAAGGGAATTTTATGTTGGGACTTAGCAAGAAATTAATTAATAAACCTGTCAGTGTCATAGTGCCTTTAATATACTCAACTACATTTTGTACAATTTTGGTCATCACACCATGAAAAAAATGCATTGGAGGAAGAATTAACAAGATAGCAAGAGCATAATGAAAACTGCTGAATTAACTATTAAAGATATGCTGGTGCTTTGAAAAAATATGGATAAGAGTTTACAAGACAGAACAAGAAAAATATGTGTAAGGATGTACTTGCTCTAAACAATATACATGAGGATGAGTAAGGGAATTGGGTGAGTTTTTTTTTCTGTGTCTTTCCAGACATTAGAACTAAGTGCCAATTAATCAAATGATTTTTCAGGACTTGAAAGGACATAGTTCACTTGCACATGAAAGTGATTAAACAAATCATGGAGTATAAAACTATCAAATTAATCACAATAACTACATGTTAAGTTTTAGAATGCTTAATACTAAGGTCCCCATTTCTACTTGGTTTCCCATGTTCTAAAATAATAGAATGCTGGATAAGCTTTTGCTCTGATCCACAAGTGTTCTTTTGTTATTAGATAATTCAGACTAAAACATGTGTTCATTATAAGCATAGGTAGATAAGCATAAATAAATGTTTGTACAGCTTCATGTAGTATTTAGTAAAGCAGGTTAGACTCTGCCAACCTGTCCTTTAATCTTCCTTTTGCAGCCCTTGGGGCACCTCCAAAGTTTGTCATAATCACACTGCTAAATATTATGATTCCAACAGGAACATACAGGAACTGAACTTGTAGGGTGGAACAATGACTTCTGAGAAAAAAATTAAAACCCTGTGGGCTATAAATGGGTCAAAAAGAATTAAGACTTTTTATTTATACACCAGAAACTTAAGCAAGTGAATGAAATGGCTTCATTTACACTTTTTACATCCAGAAGCAGTGAAAACACTGTATACATTAATGCTATCGTAAAATCTACATCATCTTCATTAAATATGCCTGTTTTATGGACAAAACCCATTCTGATTTGCACTTTTGAAATAACAATGCTTCATAAGTGCTTTATAAGCAGTAATTACACTAGTCTTTAAAAATGTACCTCAGTATTGGAGTGTATTAGCTAAATCCTGAAGGAGAATCTCCAAAAACAAATGTCCAATTTAAGGAATCTGAGAGAAACAAATGATGATACCTTGAAATTGATTTGGACCAGGACAGTCAGATCCTTCATCTTTTTTTTCCCTCAAAAATAAAGATCATCTGCTGTACTCTTAGCTGGCTGGACTTTAATTCCTTCATTGCAAAAAAAAAAAAAGGAAAAAAAGGGGAAAAAAACCCAAATCACATTTTCTGAAATTAAAGAACAGTAAACACAGAATGCTGATGATCATTTACTCATATCTGAGTTATCAAAAGAAAACCCAGTTAGCAGTACCTAATGTTTGTAATATTCAAATGACATTTTAATTAATTTTGAAAGAGTACAACTATGTGATGAATTCAACCATATAGAACATAAGCTGTAAGTCCATTAGGTTTACGCAATTAGTCTTTGTAGACTAAAACTATGTAAAATAAAGTCTGATAACTCCCTGGTGTTAGAGGTAGACAGTTTTCTTTCAAATCCTAAGTTTGGTCCTTTATTTTATTCAGCAATGAGAGCCATGAATACAGAATGAACAACAGTTGTTACAATTCTCAACCATGACTTCTAACGTCAGCGAATTCAAGGTATGAACACAGTACACAGTAATGAAAAGTATCAAAAATTAGTTTACCTCAAAAAAGATAAATAAAACAGGTATATTCCACCAATACATAAACAGATATTGTGCTACAGTTAAAATCTGCTGTATACAAAAGATCGTAGTCCCCATTATCAGCTTACGTTAGAAGCAAGAATACATGAGCCATTTAAATTGTCAGACATTATGCTTTATAAGGTATGCACAGAAGTTCAAGCAATAAATACATACATTAGTTCAAAGCCTTACAATAGCTACGCAAAGCAGATGCAGAAAAGCAGGTTTGCTATTACTAGCAAGCAATGATATCAGAGTAAAAATTCATGAAATGCATTAAAGCAACGTTTTTCTTAGAAAAAGTCTGGTCATTTATGGGTCCACCAACATTTTTACATAATATGCACAATTATCAAAATACAGACCAAGCATCTCAGAAAACTCCAAAAAACCTAAAGTCTATTTTTCAAAGCAATTGCAGTTTTGGAGGTTTTTCTGGTATAATGTGCAAGCAGCTATTTTTTCCTTTAAACTGTATTTATATAAAACCCATGCAAAACTCTACAGGTATATGCATTCTGTGGCTGAGACTTCCTTTCAAAAAGGTTTTTAACTGAGGTATGCATACTTTAGCATTGTAGTCTTAGGCCACCTTCTTGATGGTCCAATTATCACTGTAACTTCCAGTCCATCAAAGTCTTTGAACATGCAATTGAAAGAAACATCAGTTCCCTTCAGTCATCCACATATCAGGGATCCCAGATGACTAAGGGAAAACCCTCATTCACATATTAAGCTTTCTTTTGATGTCACTACTTTAAACCTTTTGTTATCATGACCCAAAGACAAATGTAATGAAAAATAGCAGTTACTGTGATGATCTCACAATTCATGTGATCTGCCATAATTGTTCTAATTTCTTTTTTGTTTTCTTTTGCAGAGGTAGAAGCTTTCAAAGTCTTTTGGGTAAGTGGGAAAAACCCTTTCGAAAGCCATTTTGTCCTTTTATTTGGCGTGATAGATGACTGTGTTTCTCTTTAAGTCTATTTGCTGATTTCAGCAAAGAATACAATGAGCTTAGTTTGCAAGACCCAGGCCCATTACATGGAACTGGTACTTATGTTAAGCTCTAGCAGCCACCTTCTGTGGAAAAAAAACGGTTTGTAAAGCAATAACCATAATCAGGTTATGAGGTCCCTTGGTTGGGGGGGGGGAGTATTACCAAGACTTGGCACAGCACATGAAAAGCAACACGTGAAATTTCTAGGATATAAACAAACATTAGACTATGCTAGTGTCAAATACACCATTATTGTACCAATGTAATTTGGGATTTGGAGTTGTAGAAAGGTAGGGATAGAGGAGGAGGAGGAGGAGGAGGAGGAG
>BHFT01064391.1:0-30064 GCA_004320025.1 Laticauda laticaudata | reverse complement strand
GGTTGCCGCGACTGCTGGGCTAATGAGCAGTCAGCTAGCGGCAACAGCTGATGCCGTTTGACAGCGCTTTATATAGCGGGCTGTCAAACGGCATCAACCAATCAGAATGGTCCGCGCTCCTGCCAGGAATGCGGACCAGGGGGAGAACTTCGCAGCAACGCAACAACCTTAATGGGCAGACCCCAGTACTTCATAACTCAAGGATTACTTGTACAATGGGGGAAGCCGGATTCAATGAATGACTGTGTGATTCACTTATCAACTGCTGTGGTTAACTCAACAACTGTAGCAAAGAAGATCTGTGATGACCCGGAGTGTGGCACAAAAGCAACAAAGTCACAAAACTAGATAAAGTCCCTTTAATTCCTCCAGCTTGGCCCCCAATGTCTAGTTATCATCAGCTGGGGAAAAAACTCTCGCAAGAACAGTTTTTAAAAGGAAGAGATTCAGTCCAAACCCCAAGTACATATAAATTATAAATAAAAACCAACACAAACCACGCTGCAGCAATTAATGAGACAAGGCAGGATAAATAATTGCAGACTTCAAAAGATAATGAAACACACACAGTTGGGAGGACACCAGAACCCAGATAAGACTTGGCAAACAAAGATAATTCACACTTTGCTTCCAGCAAGGTGCTGTGCGCAAACACCCTTTTTAAAAGGGTTTTTTTATTAGCTGCCAGCTACACCTGGGAATCAGGGCCCTTTTCTTCCTTGTAACTCACGTTGCTCCCTTCTCCATTCCTCCCTGTGTGCCCTACGATGAAGAGGGGGTCAGCCTGGGTCTTCCTCTGAATGCCCAGCCAGACAGTGCCCTTCCACAGCCTCTTCCACAGCCATCCCAGCCACACTCCCAATTCCCATCAGCTGCTCAATCCCCCCCTTGGAATCAGATTCCAACAGGGGCATGACAAGGTCTATACAGGTAGTCTTTGATTTACGATCACAATTGAGCTCAAAATTTCCATTGCTAAGTATGGCAGTTGTTAAGTGAGTTGTAACTCATTTTACGACCTTTTTTGCCACTATAAATGCATGCAAGTTGCTAGGAGTTCCATCCTGACAGGCTAAAGGTTGACTCATCCTTCCATCCTTCCGAGGTCAGTAAAATGAGGATCCAGATTGTTGGGGGCAAAAGGCTGACTCTGTAAACCGCTTAGAGAGGGCTGTAAGGCACTGTAAGGTGATATATAAATTGAAGTGCAATGGCTATTGATAAGGAAGAATTGCAGGTAGTCCTCCACTTACAACCATAATGGAGCCTGCCCAACACATTCATGAGTCATTCACCACAAAAACAAGATGCTCGGTTGGTTCAATCAACTTACTGTGAGAAAAATCACACAGGTAGTCTGACATACCACCACAATCGAGCCCAAAATTTCTGTTGCTAAGCAAGACAGTTGTTAAATGAGCCATGCTCCATTTTATGACCTTTTGCGATAGACGTTAAGCGAATTGCTGTAGTTGTTAAGTGAACCACATGGTCAGCAATCAAATCCAACTTCCCTCCCTCCCACCCTTCGACTTTGCTTGTTAGAAGCCAGCTAGAAAGGTCACAAATTTATTACCTTTATTTTCAGAGTACAACATTGTGTACAATGAGATTGGCTGAGCCTCCCTTCATGCACATACACCCCGGGGTGGGATTCTACCAGTTCGCAGCTATTCGCTAGAACCAGTTGTTAGCGTTCTAAGCAGTTCGGAGAACCAGTTGTTAGAAGAAATTACTGGCCTAATCCTGTAAGGAAGACAGGTAGGAAACATTCTGATGTTGCTTACAGAAACTGCCTCTCCATTAACCCTTATTACATTCTTGGCAGGACGAGACTCCCTGTCTCTGGAACTTCTCTGGAGGTTTTTTCCCCTCCTTTGCTGGTACTTTGCTTGTGTGGAGTGACCATTCAAAGTTACAATGGCACTGAAAAAAGTGACTTATGGCCATTTTTCACACTTATGACTGTTGCAGCATCGCCACAGTCATGAGAGGCCGGGCGAGGAGATGCGTGCCTCAATGTGAGGGATATTGAGTTGGCCACACCCAGCCAATAACATGACCACCAAGCCATGTCCACCTAGTCACATGACCACCAAGCCACGCCGACCACCTAAGCCACACCCATAGGACTACCTGTATGTGGGAAAATGCATTTAGGATGCTACCTAAGCATTTGAGTATTTGATGGTTTCTGTGCTATCTGCAAGCCAAACAACATGAGTCCCCTCCTACTTTTTCTCATCTCTCACCCTCCTAGTTTTACATCTTTCTTTCCCTGAGGCACTTCAGAAGAAGTTGTTCTTGCTGTAAATCTCTCCAGACTAGTAACCTTTCCTCTGTTGACTTTTTTCCGCCCTCTTTGTTTTATAATTTGGCATTTTCACTGTTTAAAGGTTCCTCCTTTTGGTGTCTGAATCATCCTTCATCTGATCTTCCATCAGTATTGGAAGTTGGGATATATGAATTAAAATCCAGCTCCTAGAAAACTCCAGCCTAAGCAAATCAATTCTAGATTAGTGTTAATCAACAACTTTCTATTTGTGGAATGGAAAATTAAATTAAAATTAAAAGATTATACTTTAAAAATCCAACGTTATTAACTTCTGTGGTTTCTGCATTCCAACGATTGCTGATTTCTACATCTTTATTTATACAGCCTTGATTCCAAGGAAATGTTAATTTTTAGTTTAACATTTTTTATTCATATGGAGGGTTGGATAAGGTGTGCTGGGTTATTAAATAAAATTGCATTCTGAATTGGCATGATCCGTGACCTGAATATCATATATCACTAACATAATTTGATTCTTTTGCATATATATATATATGTTGTTGTTGTTTTTGCATGAATAGAAGAGATGATTCCACCAGACTGTCAATCATTTGGAAGCCTGCACTCTCAAATAGAAAGATCTCCACACCACAAGCCAGGCAAACACCTGGGCACAAACAGACTCCCTCTGATACCTCCAGCTCAAACACCCCCCCACCAGGCACCGAGATGAAACCTGGCTTCCTAATAGATAACAGCCATCCTTTCACACGAAGCCAAGCTGCACTGAAAGCCTCCAGTGCAGGAGCAGAGTGTTGCCAGCCAATCAAAGCTACAAAACAGACAGAAGAAACTAGAAACACCACTCAAACAAACTCCAAGTCCAATAAACACAGACCAAGACTCCCAACCAATCAGGATGTAGAAAGAAACATCCTGGCACAACAATAGGCTAGCCTCAAATTTAAAACCAACGGCTGTGAGACCCTGACCCAGTTTTGTTTGGGTATTTTCCCACATCATTATAGTTGTGCTTTTAAAGTTGTAGCAGCGTTTCGGCAGAATCTCATCTGCCATCATCAGTCTTCTGTATTTTGTTTGTCTGTGAGTCAGACTTTTACAGTTGTTTCAGTTTTAAATTTGGGACTAGCCTACTGCTGTGCCAGGATGGTTTTAAAATAAATAAATAAATAAATAAAACCATCCTGGCACAACAGATAAAACCATCCTGGCACAGCAGTAGTATATATGTTTTTTTTAAGTTTTCGCAGGTACTTACGTGTATGCTGTTCAGCTTCCTTCGGGTATTATCATTTGGACCCACCCACCTGTCCCTGCCCTAGTCTGTCCTTTATTTCTGTGTTTTGCAGCTCAGCTGATCCAGTTGCAGCAACGTTTTGGCAGAATCTCATCTGCCATCATCAGGCTTCTGTATTCCAGACGAACTCAATACAGAAGCCAGATGATGGCAGATGAGATTCTGCCGAAACGTTGCTACAACTTTAAAAGCACAACTACAATGATGTGGGATAATACCCAAAGGAAGCTGAACAGCATACACACACACACACACACACACACACACACACACATATTAAAACTCTTGTCTTTAACTGGGCAAAATAGAGCAACAAGGTACTTCAAGTGGGCTTATTGACTGTATCCAAAATGGGGACCATAACTGTTGGGGGTTTGAAATTTGAAAAAATTGTGCTGCTTCAGTGCTACTGGCTACTGTTGGGCTGCTCTTGCTGTGGTCACATAACCCCTATTTTCAACATTCTGTAATGATTTTCCAGGAATTTCTCTTCCAACCCTATGAATTTTTGAGAAGGCTTGAAAAGTACAACTTAAGTATGAGCCAACAGTGTGTGTAGCTTCTAGAAAAGCCAATACAGTCTTGGACTGCATCAACAGAGGGATAGCATCAAGATAATACCGCTTATTACTGTACTGGTGAGACCGCATTCAAAATATTGCATCCCATTTTAGTCATCACAATACAAAAAGGATGGCAAGATCAGGGGTGGGATTCTACTGGTTCAGGTGATCATTTGGACCCACCCACCTGTCCCTGCCCTAGTCTGTCCTTTATTTCTGTGTTTTGCAGCTCAGCTGATTTGCGCAGCACAATGGATTGCCGCGCCTCAGCTGTTTTACTCACTGGGGCTGAAGTAGAAGGTAAGTATTAGGGCTGAAAATGGGTGGTTTTCAAACATGTGCGCTCACCACACCATTTGTGACACCAGTTGAATCCCACCCCTGGGCAAGACCCAGAAAAAGTGCAGAGAAGAGCAACAAAGAAGATCAGAAACCTGAAGGCTAAACTGTACAATGAGTGATTGAGGAATTAAGTATGTCTAGCAGCTAGACCCATGATGGCGAACCAATGACACATGTGCCACAGGTAGCACGAAGAGCCATTTGTGCCGGCACGCAAGCTGCAGGCAAACCTACCTCACTGTGTATGTGTGTGCCTCACAGCTGATTTTCTGCCAGTTTGAGGCCTTTTTTGGGCTCCCAAAGGCTTGAGGAAGGCTTTTGCAGGCTTCTACAAGCTTTGTAGGCCAAAATCTAGCCCCGTTTCATCACTTCCAGTATTTTCAGAAAAACAGGAAGTTATGAAACTGGGCTAGATTTCAGCTTACAAAGCTTGTAGAAGCCTACAGAAGCCTTCCTCAAGCTTTTGGAAGGCCGAAAAAGGCCTCAAACTGGCCAAAAATCAGCTGTGAGGCACAGTACAGATAAGGGGGCAGCAGGGGTGGGTGGAGGATTGCACACACATGCATAGGGGACATGGGGACATGGCATTGCCTTCTGGATTCTGGCATGCAAGCGCAAGCATGCAAGCGCGTGCACAGTTTTTGCCACAAGTGCCCAAAAAGGTTAGCTACCTCTGGGCTAGACTCTAGCCTATCGAAGAGAAGGTTTGGGGTGGGGGGGAATGACGTGATAGCTGTCTTCCAGTACTTGATGCATTGTTACAGAGAAGAGAGGATCAAACTATTCTCCAAAGTACCTGAGGGCAGGACAAAAAGTAATCAGCAGAAGTTCAATAAAGAGGGATCCAACCAGGGATGGGATGATACCAGTTCACATCTTATTTGCTAGAACCAGTTGTTAACATTCTAAGCAGTTTGGAGAACTGGTTGTTAGAAGAAATTACTGGCCTAATCCTGTTAGGAAGGCAGGAAGGAAACATTCTGGTGTTGCTTACAGAAATTGCCTCTCCATTAACCTTTATTACATTCTTGGCAGGACTAGACTTCCCATCCCTGGAACTTCTCTCGAGTTTTTTTTCCCCTCCTTTGCTGGTACTTTGTTTGTGTGGAGTGACCATTGAAAAAAGTGACTTATGACTGTTTTTCAGAGTTACGACTGTTGCAGCATCCCCACAGTCACGAGAGGCCAGGCAAGGAGATGCATGCCTCGATGTGAGCGATGTTAAGTTGGCCGCACCAAGCCCGTCACATGACCACCAAGCCATGTCCACCCAGTCATATGACCACCAAGCCATGCCCACCAACTAAGCCATGCCCACAGAACCGGTTGTTAACAAATTTGAATCCCACCCCGGATCCAACCTAGAACTGAGGAGAAAGTCTCTGACAGAACAATTCATCAGTGGAACAGCTTGCCTTCAGAAATTGTGCGTGCTCCAACACTGGAGGTTTTCAAGAAGAGATTGGACAGATATTTATCCAGAATGGTATAAGGTCCCCTACTTGAGCAGGCGTTGGAGTAGAAGACCTAGCAGCCTTTACACAAGAGGATGGCCCAGTACAGGAGAAGCAATATCACAGGTTACCTTCATTTAAAAAAAACAAAAAAACAGCTCCCTTTAAGGACAAAATGTTCATATTTTGGACAGGGAAGATGGATGGTTTGAGAGAAGAATGAAGGAATCCAGTTATGCCAAAGTGGAAAATCCTTTTCTCGATAGTGGTGTAGAGACCTCAGACTAATCCTGTTCCTATTTGTTATACTGCTCTTGCATCAATCCAGTGGAACAGCAAGACCACTTCTCAGGTTCACCAGGGAGGCCACACAATGACCCGACTAAGGATTTTGGAATATTTACATTCCATTGACTCTCTGCCTACGAACCTATCCAGAAATGAAACCACCCTCAAGGACATAGATGGGGTCCAGCCCAACCAACCTGCTCAGACTGAAGAAGCTACTTGGACAAGCAGCGAAACCTTTCGAACCAACAAGAAAATAACCATAACTCAACTTCTAGATTCCAATCCAATTATTCTGTGTTCTGCAGAATTGCACTGAGTGGAGAATCCTGCAAAGATAACCATTTGGAGGAAGACATGTGTTATGTTCGTTTTTCCTCAGCTGTCACTGCTTCGGCAAATTATCCCAATTAAAATGGTTTTGGGCAGCAAGGGACGTCTCTTTTCGCTGTTATGCGCCTCCTCCTGATAATTGCCATGCTTGGGTGTTCACATACCAGCCAGAAAATCTGTGGGGCTATATACTTTCTGAGTCTCCTATTGAGGTGAAGGCTTTCCTCCCACATCACCCCTGGATTGGCCTTTTTTTAGCTTGGCAATGAAACATGGGACTGGCTTTGCATCTTATGTTTGCTACCTTTTATTGACTGAAGGATCTTATGTAAGCTTTGCATCTTATGTATGCTGCCCTTTATTGACTGAGGATCTCTTCACAAGCCCGTCCAGGCTGGGGAGGGAGCGGGAGAAGCAAAATGATAGTGTGACAACCACTGTCCCTTTTCCCAAAAGCTCCACAGCTCTGTGACTCAACTATCTCCCAATTAGCATTTGTGCTAATGGAGGATCTCCAGCTGGAAGAAGCATTCAGTGGTGTTCTTGTCAACCTTTTTCTCTTCCTCCTCCTCCTTCTAAGCCATTCATTAAAAGTAACAAAATACCTTGCTGGAGTGAAATGTTTTTCCTTGCTCTTCTTGATTTTGGCTTGAGCCTGGAACTGCTGGCAGTTTGGCTAATTGGGAGTCTCAAAGCTTGACAGGCATCTAGGCTTCCTAGTGGTGTTTTTTGAAACAGCAGGCCTGATGTAGCACCTAATGCTGTAACTCGCTCCTTGTGCTACCACTGCAAATTTTACTTTTCTTCCCTTGTCTAGGTAGATAAATAGATATCCTTCAAAAAAGATGGCTTACATATCACTGATTTTTCAAATCAGATACGAGACCAGATCTGCAAGAGTTTACTCTGCACTCAAAGATAGTTATCTGTAAAAAGGAATATTGAGTGTCCAATTTCTTTGATACATTTCCATCCTCAAAAACTATATACTTTACTATTAAAACTCTCATTTCTGAAACCTTTAACTGGGCAAAAGAATGCATCATAAGGCAATTATTTTTGGACCGAGGTGACTCAAACAGGATAACTTACAGAAGGGCACCAAAGCCCAGGACCTGTGACTCCCAAGGGAATGAAATTTGGGGAAATTATAGTTGCTTTAGTACTGCCAGGTGCTGCTGTAATCATGGGATGCTCATTTTCAACATTCCATGACAGTTTCCCAGTCACTCTCACAATCCCTCACTCCATCCCTCATCTAGCAGCAGCCATTTACTTGCTTACTGGGAAGGGAAGGGAAGGGAAGGGAAGGAAACGGAGAAATAGGAAAGGAGGAAGGGATGGAGGGACAGGGAGGAGGGAATTCCCACGCACCTTTTTTGGTCCATATTGCCCCATCCGCATTTTCCCTGAACCACAGATCACCTCTTGTACACACATGCCTTTCCCAACCCACACTACTCAGTGTGCTTCCCTAATCTGTGTGGCATTTCTTGTACATCCTCATGCACCATCCCTGGCCTCCATGGCTATTCTCGCATATTGCAAATACTCCATTATACCCTTTCTGAAACATGATGCCCATCTGTGCACTCCCTTACCCATGTGCCATTGCCATCTCTCATTCACCCTTTCATATCCTTCCCACGCTCACCCCCATGTACTCTCTCATTCATTCTCTTATCCAGCAGCAGCCACTTACCTGCCTGCTGACCTTGGATTTCCAAATTCCTGCTGGCTTCCTCACTGACTTTCTCTCAGCAACCTTCCCACAAGCAAATGGGAGAGAAGGAAGGGAAGGGAAGGGAAGGAAGGAAGGAAGGAAGGAAGGAAGGAAGGAAGGAAGGAAGGAAGGAAGGAAGGAAGGAAGGAAGGAAGGAGTGATTCACTTAATAATTGTGGCAAGAAAGATCGTAAAATGGGGCAAAACTCACAACTGTCTCACTTAGCAATGAAATTTTGGTCAATTGTGGTCATAAATCGAGTACTACTTGTATTTTCTTACCCCTCTTCCAGTCAATCAAAGGTGGAATAAACACAACTTTAAATCACAATAATTGCTATATCTTCAACACATGTTTGCTGGCTTTTACGCATTTCAGGATCATACTCCATTATGTCTTCACTGTCATCAAATTTGGAAATGTAGCAGTTGAACCTTGAGCAAATACTGGGAATTGATTCATTTCTTGAAAGAAAAAAACCCCTTCTTCTGAAAAGGGAACGTTTTCTGTTGTAGATGCCAAATAATACGGGAAATCAAATCTCAAATTCACCTTCTTAACCTAATAGATTAGCAATGAGACCGGAATGGTGTAGTTTTTGTGTCGGCTAAGACACTCAAGGAACAGGAAAGTTAAAATATCCTAAATGGAAAAAGAAAAATTCCCTGGAGCCTTCTAAGAATTCAAATTGTTTTGGGCCACCTCTACCCTCCCTGTGAATGGCCCAAGGCCAGATTGTGTACACAGGGCTTCCGTTCCCATTAGGGAAGGATTCCATAGCTGAATGATCCATAAATCAACTTGGCATCCCAAAGGAAAAAATAAGATATCGTGGCCACTGTTTCCTCCTCAGTGGGAAATTTTATTCTACCCTGTTCCTCCGAAGAGGAAGTGAGGAAACCAATGTTGTCTTTCGCTTTAGGCAAACGCTTGAATGGGAAAGACATCCTTTTTGCTGCATTCTGATGAAATTGGAGAATATAGCCTTTTTTATAGCCCCCACGGAAAGCACCAAAAATAAAGATACGCGCTGAGTAACGGCTTTATCGATGGACAGTACTTGTCCATTCCTGCAGATGATACATTGCTGGACTTAGAACGTAGAATAGCAGGGTTGGAAGAGATCTTCTAGCCCAGGTAGGAGACCGTATACCAGGGGTGTCCAAGCTTGGCAACTTTTAAGATCTGTGGACTTCAACTCCCAGAATTCCCCAGATAGCCATACAGGGGAATTGAAGTCCACAGACTTCACAATAATAACAATACAGCTGGACAACAGAATAACAGAGTTGAAGGGGAGACCCTATACCATTTCAGATAGGGGACTGTCCAGTCTTTTCTTAAAAACCTCCAGTGATGGAGCACCCACAATGTCTGAAGGCAAGTCGTTCCACTGCTTAATTGTCTTCACTGCCAGGAAATCTTTCCTTAAGTCAAAGTTGCTTTTCTCCTTGATTAGTTTCCACCACTTGCTTCTTGTCCTACTTTCTGGTGCTTTAGAGAATAAATTGACCCCCTCTTATTTGTGGCAGCCCCTCAAATATTACAGTACTGTTATCATGACACCCCTAGTTCTTCTTTTCTCTAGACTGGCCATGCCCAATTCCTGCAACTAACTTCAAGTTCTTAAAGTTGCCAAGGTTGAAATTCTAGACCTAGAAAACCTAGAACTACACTGCCTTCGGTCCGATCTACGTATAGTATATAAAATCATACATTGCAATGTCCTACCAGTCAGTGAATACTTCAGCTTCAACCATAACAATACAAGAGCAAACAATAGATACAAACTCAAGGTTAAACGCACCAAACTTGACTGCAGGAAATACGACTTCAGCAACAGAGTGGTCAATGTCTGGAATACTCTACCTGACTCTATGGTTTTTTTCCCCAAACCCCAAAAACTTTAACCTCAGACTGTCTGCTATTGACCTCACCCCTTTCCTAAGAGGTCTGTAGGGGTCATGCATAAGCGCACCAACATGCCTACCATCCCTGTTCTATTGTTTCTTTTTATTTTTCTCGTATGTATCCATTTCATATATTCATAACTATGTTTATACTTATACCTATTATCCTGTAAGCGATTGATAAATCAAATAAATAAATACCAGCCCTGTACCATTCCACACAAATGGCTGTCCAGTCTCTTCTTGAAAAACCTCTAATGATGGAGCAGCCACAATTTTGGAGGAAATCTATTCCACTTAATAGCCAGTCCAGTTGGTGAATCACACAGAACATCTCCTGAAATATTTCCGTGTTTAGATTACAATTCTGTAAGCTTTTTTTGTCTCTTCTTTCCAAAAGTGGAAAAACATGCTTGCCATTTTGGCTGTGGGTTACAGTACATCTTTTATTAGAAACATATTCCTTTTATTAGAAATTCTCCAACTTTCCCCTTCAGAGCAATATTTGGAAATGAAACATATATTTCAGTGTTTCTCAAGCAGCATTGCTATATTGGGGAAATGGGCAGTTTATATACTTAAAAAATAAAATCCATAAAACTTAGCAACTTTTAAGATGGCTGGCTCAGGAATTCTGGGAGTTGAAGGCCAGACATCTTAAAAGTTTCCCAGGTTAATGAAAACTTATAAAAATAAAATTTAGAAAAACAGTTTCCCAGGTTGAGAAGTCCTTGACTTACAACCATTTGGCAATTTGGAACAAATGACTTAACAACTGTCACAGCATCTCCATGGTCACATGATCAGAATGCAGGCACTTGGCAACTGGCATGTGCTGACAAGAGTTGTGGCATCCTAGGGTCAATGGGAGAAGTCAGTTTTGCTCTTTTGTTTTGATTGTCCCAAAGGTGCTTTTTCAGGAGACAACTGGACTTTCTTGTTTTTTCATTTGAAGACATTTCGCTTCTCATCCTAGAAGCTTCTTCAGCTCTGACAGGATGATGGGGAATGGAAGGATTTATATTCCTTGTATACAGCTGATGATGGGGAATGGAAGGATTTATATTCCTTGTATACAGCTGATCTTAGAGAGTTGTTGAAACACACCCTGAGGACACAGACAAACCTCCGGCAAATGACCAGTTGTCTGCAAGGAATATAAATCTTTCCATTCCCCACCATCCTGTCAGAGCTGAAAAGCTTCTTGGATGAGAAGCAAAACATCTTCAAAAGACAAAACAAGAAAGTTCAGTTGCCTCCTGGAAAAGCACCTTTGGGACAAGCATGACCTGGATGACTGAGAATCTCTACAGACTTTTGTTTTGATTGTTATAAAACTCCTGTCCATCAACTTCATTGAAAAACCTCTGGCTTATTATTTGGAGGAAGGCAGACGGACTGTCTATTTTTGATGTCCTGTGTGATTTTAGACAGCTTGATCAGGTCGTTTTACCCTGGATCAAAAGTTGGAAGTTGTTGCATGAAAACTATTCCTTTTAGTTTTATAATCTCCGATCTTAACACCTGTAAGCTGGACTGATCAAAGCATCGAAACTTCCAAAGACAACCTTGTGCATCACATACAATGAAATCTGTTGTGGGTGCATTGTCACCTAATTCGTCCCCGGTCCCATGTCTTAATACCGCAGTGTGCGTAATAGCTAACAAAGTCTCTTTGAGCCTTGGCCCCTTAGAGAAATATCTGCTTGAACTGATAATGAAGAGCTTGAGTTACCATACTTGTTGCATCTTCTCTTCTCTTCTCTTCTCTTCTCTTCTCTTCTCTTCTCTTCTCTTCTCTTCTCTTTTCCATTCCATTCCATTCCATTCCATTCTATTCTATTCTATTCTATTCTATTCTATTCTATTCTATTCTTACAGGGCTGGAAAGGACTTTGGAGTCCAACCTCTGCTCAAGCAAGAGAATATATACCATTCTAGGCATCCTAAATAGCTATACAGTCTCTTCTTAAAAGCCTCTAGTGATGGAGCACCCAACAACGTCAGAGGCAAGCCATTCCACTGTTTAATTATTCCCTCTGTCAGGAAATTCCTCCTTAGTTCTAGGTTGCTTCTCTCCTTGATTAGTTTCCACCGGTTGCTTCTTGTCCTGCCTTCAGGGGCCTTGGAGAATAGGTTGACCCCCTCCTCTTTGGGGCAGCCCCTCAGATACTGGAACCTTATATCACCCCAGTCCTTCTCTTCCTGAGACTAGCCAAGCCCAGTTCCAGCAACCGTTCTTCATATGTTTTAGCCTCCAGTCCCCTAATCACCTTTGTTGCTCTTCTCTGCACTCTTTCTAAGAGTCTTCTTAACATTTTTTTTTGTATCATGGTGACCGAAACACGATGCAGTATTTCAAGTGTGGGATTTACCAGTGGGGCTTCTCATGGTCATGATTCTATCTCTGTTGATACAGTCTAGAATTGTGTTGGGTTTGGGGCAGCTGCAGCACACAGCTGGCTCACATTTAAATGATCATCCACTAGGACACCTAGATCCCTCTTACAGTTACTGCTCTTGAACCAGGTACCACCTATTCTACACCTAGGCACTTGCTTTTTCTTGCCTACATGTAAAATCTGACTTTTCTCACCACCTGGTACTACATTCTTCCATCGCAGTGGCTCATCCCTTGGCTAAAAGTCAGCTTTTCTGGGTAATCTCTTCCTCTGACATATTAATACCAATCATCCATCAGTACTGCATAGAAGTTTGCATCGAAGGATGTGAATCATAATTCATTTTTTGTTCTTTGTTTATTTAGCGTACCCTTGATTGTGACTCTTTTCTGATTCTGAAGAAGTTGGGGTCACGGTTTTCCTTTCCTTTCCAGGGGACGGCAACCGCTGGAGCCAAATATCAGAGAACCTCTTAATGGTGCTGTTTTTGGCATTCTGCAGGCTTCATCTCTGGCCTTGATATAGTTCATCCCTTGCCAGATGGCTATTGTTTGCACAAGTGGGCCTGAGATCCCTTTTCTTTGGGACAGAGGTTGCCTTCCCTTCCTGTGGTGTGAAGAGAGGATGCCACATAACCATTCTCTCAAAAAGGAGCTAAATCCAGACATATAGGCAGTCTTTGACTTAATGGCCACAACTGAGCCTAGTTAACGCTAAGTGAGACAGTTGTTAAGTGAGTTTTGCCCTATTTTACGACCTTGCTTGCCCCAGCTGTTAAGTGAATCAGTGCATTTCTTAAATTAGTAACATGGTTGTCAAGGGACTCTGGCTTCTTCATTGACTTTGCTTGTCATAAGTTGTAAAAGATAACCACATGACACCTGTGTCAGAGCTCCAACAAATCCACCCTCATTCATTCCAAAAATCTCTAGCTGCATTTCAGAAAAAGTAAATTGGTTTATTAGGAATTGCGTGCCTGGGTGCAGCTGATACTAAATCATGTCGTACATTTCCCCCATGACCCTGGTCTTTCCCCCACCCCCTGGATATGACTTCTCCAATGGGACACATCTGTCTCCAAGAGTCATCCATCATGCTCTCCAATAACTTCTTTTTTAAATAATTGTTATCAACATCAAGACATCTTTTGCATTTCCTCACATTTTTCAGTATTTGTATTTACTTATTCCTTTACCATTACATCTTAAGCCCCTGTCACACAGCACCAACGGATGGAAAGAGGATGTAAAACGGAGAGAAACACTTGCCATCTCGTTGGTTAACGCGATGCTTCCGTTCTGTACTCACTGCATCCGTTTTTCATACTCTCTATCCGTCCAGCATCCGTCTATTGACGTTTCATCCGCATCAGAAGGTTTGAGCTGCTCAAAACTTTTGAGCGGAAAATGTATCCAACGCGTCCTTTCTGCATCCGCAACGCATATGGGAAACATCCGTTCTACATTCATCGTCATCCGTATGCGTCTGCTATATCCGCTAGGCATCCGCTGCGCATCTGCACAACTCGCATCCGCTCCAGCAGAAAAACGGACACAGGAGGAGCGAAATGGACGCGGGAACAGACACAATAGCGTTAGTAGCACGGACAGGAGAAAGGATGAAAGTGGATGCAGCTCGCATACAAAGCATTAAAAGAAGAAAAATGTTTGCAGAGGGGACGTATCTCGGATATTTAGGATGTATGCAGGATGCCTAGAGGATGCAAAAGGACACCGAGCGGAAAACCTATATTTCCTATAAAAAGTGGGAGGAACTCACCTGGATCTCATTTCAGTCCAGCAGCCCTACGGTGCAGACCTCTTCAGCCTTCATCTGGCTCTGCTCTTCCACAGCATCCAGTCATCTCCACCATAGATCATCAACACACTCCTTTTGGTAGCCACCATCGTTCTACAACAGTGCGAAGCCATCTACAGGCTCTTTCAACTGTTCTACGTGAAAGAAAAGGAGGGCGACCAAGAAGTGTCTGGGTCTGAAGATGGATCGCCAGAAGAGCAGAGTATGGACTGTATAACAACTGATGGTGGAGCTGAGGAACGAAGACCCTCGTGCATTGCAGAACTTTCATGAGGATGCCACCAGCCATGTTTGACGAAGTTGTGAAAGCAGGTTGAGACCCTGGTTGACCAAGCAGAGCACCCAACTTCCGGCCCAGCCTGACCTGGGCATCAAGGGTGGCACTGACGTACCTGCCGCCACCCTGGCTCGGGACCACGTACAGGAACATGCAGTACTCCTGGAGGGTTGCCACCACAACACCATCAGCATTGTGGTCAGAGAAGGGTGGCAGGCCATCATCGTAAGAATACCTGGAGGAGCTCCTCCAGTGCCCCTCCCCACTTGAAGAAGGATGGAAGAAAAGTTGGCAGAGCAGTCTATCAGAGGTAGAACTTCCGCCGCACACCGTTGGAGCCATGATGGGAAAGCACGTGGCCTGCCAAAGCTCCAGCCAAGTCAGGGTCCAACTTATTTCAACTTACAAGGACTTCTAGACATCATCCTCTCTTGCCATGGTCCGATGCCTGACTACAAGTTCTAGTACATCGATGCTTCAGGCAACGGCTCATCTTCAGATGCCCAGGTATACAACGCCAGTGACCTCAAGGAGGGCTGAACGCAACCCTCATCGTGGGCTTCCCAGATCCAGAACCGCCTGCCCAAACGACACGCAAGATGTGCCCTACTTCATCGTGGGGGATGACGCCTTCTCCCTCACAACCTACCTCATGAAGCCCTACACTTTCAGACTCCTCACCCGTGAAGAGAAGGATCTTCAACTACAGGTTGGTCCAGGGCAAGGCGGGTGGTGGAGAACGCCTTTGGCATCCTGGCCCAGAGGTTCAGATACTTCTCACCACCAATGCAGCATCGCCCAGAGACGGTGAGGAGGATCATGGAAGCTTGCTGCATCCTGCACAATCTCATGCGCACGCCGCTACCCAGTGCTTGCAGAACAGGCTCGTGGACCTCCTAACAGGCAATGGGGACATGGAGCCTGGGGAATGGAGGCAAGGGCGAAACCTGATAGACACTAAGGATGTGCAAGGACCCCAACAGAGCTTCACGTGAAGGGAAGAAGCAGCGCAACCTCCTGAGACACTGGTGAGCAGCGGAGTAGTGGAAGTGGCAAGACAGGATGATAGATGCTTAATGGATGCTTCCTTCAGCCTGTCTCACCACACGGATGAGAATTGCGCCATGTATGTTGAATGGGCCTACAATGAACAGGGCATTTATTAAAGAGTTGTGTTTATGTTGCACATGTGTGGATGAATGATTACATTATTATTGGTTTAATAAAGGGCCATAGGTGTGGCACCTGGGAGTGTTGGACCATACAGTCCCACTATGCTTGCACTGGAGGTTTATCTATCCCCAAGCTATTACCCATTCTAAAGGTATCCCTGCCCATCCCACAGGTATCCCTGCCCATCCCACAGCTATCTTAACCCATCCCACAAGCATGCAAAGGCTTAAACCATTTTCTAAAAGTTTCCACAAGACTTTATTTACTAAAATAAATGAAGCAAGTGTGTGAAGCAAAGATAATCTTTATTAATAACAAGCTGTAAAAGCAAAATGACCCAAGTGTCCAAGCAAAGATAAAGTCAACAGGTAGCCACCGCATCTCTGGCACTCTTCTTGGTCACTCTGAGGCATGCCCAGTCTCAGGGATGAAGGGTCCAGGTGCTGTGGAGGTGGCTGCTGCTGGAGTGCTGGTCTGAAGCGTCACTGGGGTGCCTTGGCCCGAGAAGGACAACGGAGGACGGTGTGTTGAGGAAGCTCTCAGAGAGCTGGCTCAGTCCTGTGATGTTGAGAGCCCCTTCCTCCAGGACATGGGGTGTCAGCCCCAATTCCGATGACAGATGTTCTGAGGCCGGGCTTGGCTGTGGGGTGGAAGGAAGGAGCAGTGTAGTGGGGATGTCTGGTCTGCAGCTGAGCGAGGTGAGGCGTCAGTGGCATCTGTGGCGTCGGTGGCATCTGTGGCATCGGTGGCATCAGTGGCATGGGTGGCACAGTGGCGTGGGGTGGCATTGGTGGCATTGGTGGCATCGGTGGCACCGTGGCACGGTGGCGTTCGATGTACCTGTGCCCGGACTGGGAAGGGCTGTCCTTTGCTGCTGGAGCTCCTGGTAGCCATAGCCTTGGTAGGTGAGGGGCTGTGGAAAGCCTTGGAAGGGCAGTGACACATCACCTGGGGTGGAGGAGCAGACCTGGACTGGGTGGGAGCAGGTTCAGCTGGGTCTGGAGGGTTTGTGAAGAAGACCGGTGATCCTGTCCTTTTTCACCTGGTACTGTGATTCCAACATGTTCATGAGGGTCTGGTTGACATAGGTGAGGAAGGGCTTGCGGTTGGAGGATGGGACGTCGGTGTGTACCAGCTGAGAGAGGAGATCTATGCTGCTTCTGATGGTGTCCCTGATCTCCAGCAGGACAAGTGTGGCTCTGCCCCTGGCAGTCTGCCTCTCTGCCTTTCTGTGGAGGTGGAGCTGGGGGTGGATGTGGGTTGGCCTGTGGTGGAAGTGCCATCTCCTTGCTCCCACTGCATCAGGGGTCCTCCACACGCTCCACCACGGGTAGTGCAGCTGTCGGGGTTCTCCATTATGGGACGCTCCACAGATACCTGCCTGGACACAGGAGCTGACTCTTGGCCAGAAGAGGACTGGCTCTCAGCAGGCTGCCTGAGAGAGAGGGTTGTGAGAGGGGCTGCTCTCGGTGTGGATTCTCACCCTCCAAGAAGCTGCACTTGGCCATCACGTAGGTCTCTCGGTCCGTCAGCTTGACCGTGGCCTGGCCAGATTTCTTGAGGTGCAGCTTCCATACCAGGTGTGCATGTGCTTCCACCACCGAGGAGCACCTCTGAAGTGTAGCCCAGGCTCTCCACCTTCTCTCTCCAAACAGCCCTGCTTCCTTTTGGTGTCTCGATAGAGCCTGGTGTCCCTTCCGCCATAGATACTCATTCTCCTCAGCCATTACAGCACCTCATCCTCATGTTCCTCTTCAATGGAGTATTGCCTCCTCTCCGCGTTCACGCGTATGCCTCTTCCTCCCTCTGGCAGGGCCATCTGGGCCTCATCAGAGAGGCTTCGAGGTTGTAGGGGCTGCTCCTCCACACCACCACCACCAGCAGCAGCAACAACAACAGTAAGCAGCAAAAGCAGCACCAGCAGCACCAGCAGCACCAGCAGCACCAGCAGGACTAGGATCATCAGCAGCAGAGTAAGCACCAGCAGCACCAGCAGAACCAGGATCAGCAGCAGCAGAGTAAGCACCAGCAGGACCAGGAGCACCAGCAGGACCAGGAGCACCAGCAGGACCAGGAGCACCAGCAGCACCAGCAGGACCAGGGCAGCACCAGCAGAGTAAAGCCCCAGCAGAAGCCCCAGCACCAGGAGCAGCACCAGCAGAGTAAGCACCAGCAGAAGCACCAGCACCAGGAGCAGCACCAGCAGAAACTCCAGCACCAGAAGAGTCAGCCCCAGCAGCAGAAGCCCCAGCAGAAGCAGAGTCAGGGCAGGGGGTGGGATGGTGGCCCTGTCCCTCTTGCCAGGGCTGGCAGCAGATGGCAGAGGCTTTCTCTTCTTCCCCATGGTTTGTTGGCTGCTGGCTGGCTGAGCTGTGTCTGGCAGCAGGTCTTTCTCTGAATGGTGACCTACTTGCGAGCTCTCCCTTTATATCTGCGGGGCTGATGCAATGCATCCTCCCGCATGTGCAGTGAACGCTTTGCATCCGCGAGGCATCCGCTAGGCTTCCGCTCTGCATCCGCTTCATCCGCTCGGCATCCGCTCGGCATCCGCTCCTTCTGCTGCGCGTCCGCTTCACTGTGCTCCCCCGGAAGCCCTGCAGATGTGCCACCCCGTCCCATCCGCTTCCATCCTCTAGGCTTCCTGGCTACATCCTCCCCCTGTCCATTCCTTTCCGTTGTTGTTCCGCTCTGGTTATGCAAATCGGGGCACTTTTGAGAGCGGATAACAACGGATGGAACATATTTCGTCGTATGGAACATTTTCTCGTCCGCTGTGTCCTTTTTACAAATGTTTTGCATCCGTCGGCCAATGTGACAGGCCCTTTACTCTTACTATAAATCAATATCTTTTTTCCTTAAATCTCAATCTTCTCCATGGTATATTTACATATTCCCTCATTCTTTTCCTAATTGCCATTTTATTTTCTTTTAATTTCAAAACCACTCACACCAGGCATCCCAGACCTTACAATAAATTGAATCTTCTCTCCAATAACTTCTTATGCTCCGACAACTTGGGGCCACCGTGGTGATTATGTAGGCATTTCAAGAATGCCTTGTTTTCCACCACTCCCTTTTTCTGGCAGCTAAAAAAACTAAAGGAGTATCTTTTTAGTTGACAACCAGGACACTGCAGCCGTCATAAATATGAGTCAGTTATCAAGCATCTGAATTTTGATCATATGACCATGGAACTGCTGCAGTGGTCATAAGTGTGAAAAAGTCCCCTTTTTCAGTGCATGTAGGGACTCTGCATGCTCACTAAATGAACTGTTGTAAGTCAAGGACTACCTGTATTCTGCTTTTAACTTTTCTAAGATGAATTGTCTTGGACTGGTAATGGTGAACCTATGCCAAGCATGTGACAAGTGACATGCCTTATAGGTTTTGGTGATGTGCCTAGAAGACACACAAGAATGTGGTTCTCAGGTAGTCCTCAACGTATGACCACAATTGAACCCAACATTTCTGTTGCTAAGCAAGGCAATTAAGTGAGCTTTGCCCCATTTTACCACCTTTATTACCACAGTTGCTAAGTGAATCACTACAATTGTTAAGTGAACCATACAGTCATTAACAGCCATGCTTTGTTTTCAACTGTGATGCCCAAAACTGGAAACAGCACCCAAATAGGATCCAACCAGAACGGAGCAGAAATTGCACAATGACTACCCATGATCTGGATTCTGTGCACCAATTAATGCCTGCCAAGGTACGCCATAAGTTGCTTGTTCAAATGAAACAAAGATGTGCCTTTTTATTTAGATGGGAAAGGGACACTTCGAGAAGTTCTAATTGCTTCGTTATTAATTTCCTCTCCGCTGCCAGGAAGGGAGGTCACACGGCATCCCCTCTTTCTGAATGTTAATTCCATTATCCAGCCGTTCTTCCTCTTCCATTTAGGAATTGTTTTCCTCATCTTCAACAGGAATTTGTATTCCTGTAACTTAGCCCTATTCTTCTGCATCCTGAAATCTGGAACAAGCGAAATGGGGTCACCTCTTCTCTAATCATTGAGAAGACAGCCGTTATGTCCACCCTCGTCCTAATCTTCTCATCTCAAGCTTCCTTCACAGGGTTTAGTTTACAGGACTTTGTACGTCCACATTGTTCTTCACTGCTCATATTCCTGAGATTTTTTTTCTTTAATGTAATGTATGATTTCAAGCCTGTTCTTTTTTTTTAACTCCTGATGGCTACCTGGAAAAGTCCCCGAAATTTTCATGGAAACATTTCAGAAATCGTTTGCCATTTCCTTCTTCCCAGGGCTGAGAGAAAGTGACTGGCAAAAGTCATTCATCTGGCTTCATGCCCATCACTCTCCTGGTGATTGGCCCAAAGTCACTCAGCTGGCTTTCATGCCTAAGGCGGGGCTAGAACCAGGGGTGGGATTCTACCGGTTCAGACTAGTTCTATAGAACTGCTTCTTACGTTTCTGCGTAGTTCAGTGAACCAGCAAATCATGG
Organism: Laticauda laticaudata; assembly: GCA_004320025.1. NCBI lineage: Eukaryota > Metazoa > Chordata > Lepidosauria > Squamata > Elapidae > Laticauda > Laticauda laticaudata. The sequence continues at coordinate 9,721 of BHFT01064391.1, read as the reverse complement.
CCCTGGCCGGCCCTGCCTCTCTCCACCCTCCCCTCCCCTCCCAGCGTAGTCAATCCTTTTTGCGCATATGCAACATTGCACACATGCCCAACATCTCTGACTGCTTTCTTCCCCCACCCAGTCACTCCTTAACGTATTTTTTTCCCCCTCCCGACTATCAGCTGTTCCGTTGATCAGCTGTGCTGGGATCCCCCTGGCTGTCTTACTGCTTCGCCCAGGAGGCTTCCCTGAGGCCCAGGAGGCAAAAAAGGGTGCGTGGGGTGAGGATGCTACATGCCCCCCCCCCATGCTCTGTTTTGTGCCTTCTTGGGCCTCAGGGAAGCTTCCTGGGAGCAAAAACGCTCCCCAGGAGGCTTCCCTGAGGCCCAGGAGGCCAAAAATTATGGAGTGTGGAAGGGCTGCAAAAAGAAGAAAAGAAGAAGAAGAGGAGGAGGAGGAGGAGGAGGAGGAAGNCCCAGGAGGCCAAAAATTATGGAGTGTGGAAGGGCTGCAAAAAGAAGAAAAGAAGAAGAAGAGGAGGAGGAGGAGGAGGAGGAGGAAGCCATGCCCATCCAGTCATATGTCCATGGCCACCTAGCCACGCTCACAGAACTGGTTGTAAAAATATTTGCATCCCACCCCTGAGTAGAACTCAATGTCTTCTGGTGATTGGCCCAAAGTCAAAACCTACTTGGTTTTGTCCCTAAGGTGGGACTTGAAACAATCTTTTGGCTTCTCAGTTAGCACCTTCATCATTGCACCAACCAGCTCTCTTTTCACCTTAAGGGGCCAGAGACAAAAGTGAGAATGACATTTGCAGCAGCACCAGTGAGGACAGAGTCAAAGAGAGATGCAAAAGCAGCTGAGTTGGACTTCTGTAAAAGGGCAACATTTTGACATGCTGGCTTTCCCCCTGGCACTGTGATTCAAAGGGGAAGTATTGATTAGCAAATCAACTTGAATATAGGTAATCCTCAATCTACAACCATTTATTTAGCGACCAGGCAAAAGTTCCAATGACATTGAAAAAAGTGACTGAATATTCAAGCGTACAGGTGCTCAGTTCCATTCGCACAAACAGCAGGTACAGAATAGAATAGAATAGAATAGAATAGAATAGAATAGAATAGAATAATATAGAATAGAATAGAACAGAATAGAATAGAATAGAATAGAATAGAACAGAACAGAAAAGAACAGAACAGAACAGAATAGAATAGAATAGAATAGAAGGAATTGGAATAGAATAGAGAATAGAATAGAGAATAGAATAGAATAGAATAGTATATAGAATAGAATATAGAATATAGAATAGAAAAGAATATAATAAAATAGAATATAGAATAGAATAGAACAGAAAAGAATAGAATATAGAATAGAATAGAAAAGAATAGAATATAGATTAGAAAACAAAAGAATATAATAGAATTGAATAGAAGGAATTGGAATAGAATAGAATATATAGACTAGAATGTAGAATATAATAGAATATAGAATAGAATAGAAAAGAATATAGAATAGAATAGAAAAGAATAGAATATAGAAGAGAATAGAATAGAATAGAATAGAATAGAATAGAGTAGAAGGAATTGGAATAGAATAGAATATAGAATAGAATTGAATATAGAATAGAATAGAATATAGAATAGAATAGAAAAGAATAGAATATAGATTAGAAAAGAAAAGAATAGAATAGAATTGAATAGAAGGAATTGGAATAGAATAGAATATATAGACTAGAATGTAGAAAAGAATAGAATATAGAATAGAAAAGAAAAGAATAGAAAAGAATATAGAATAGAATAGAAAAGAATCGAATATAGAATAGAATAGAGTAGAATAGAGTAGAAGGAATTGGAACAGAATCGAATATAGAATAGAATCGAATATAGAATAGAATCGAATATAGAATAGAATAGAAAAGAATAGAATATAGAATAGAATATAGAACAGAATAGAATAGAATAGAATAGAGTAGAAGCAATTGGAATAGAATAGAATATAGAATTGAATTGAATATAGAATAGAATATAGAATAGAATCGAATATAGAATAGAATCGAATATAGAACAGAATAGAAAAGAATAGAATATAGAATCGAATATAGAACAGAATAGAATAGAATAGAATAGAAGGAATTGGAATAGAATCGAATATAGAATAGAATCAAATATAGAACAGAATAGAAAAGAATAGAATATAGAATAGAATATAGAACAGAACAGAATAGAATAGAATAGAATAGAATAGAAGGAATTGGAATAGAATAGAATATAGAATAGAATAGAATATAGAATAGAATAGAAGGAATTGGAATAGAATAGAATATAGAATAGAATATAGAATAGAATATAGAATAGAATATAGAATAGAATATAGAATAGAATAGAATAGAATACTTTTATTGTCATTGCATTCCACGAATACAATATACTTTGAAAGCTACTCCAGCACAGTGCCCCAAACACCACATCACAATCATACTACAGATATTCTGCCTTTTTAATTTATCCTAAATTATTTCATTTTTCTAGGAGAGGGGTAGGTTTTAATTTCCAACACCTGTTATACTAAAATAGTATTTGTAACCTGCCATAACCTTTCAGACAGAACCAATTTAGTGCAACATTCTTGGAACATGTTGCCGCTTGAGGAAATCAGTTATCCTAATTGTACTATTATCAAAACATGGATGAAATAGATCCTCCTTATTAGCATAATCTTGTTTTTTTAACTCTTCTAATGTGCTGCCTGCTTTAAATAACAAACAAATAAATAAAGCATTTTAAGCGTTCCGACAGAAGTCAGCATATTGCAATTCCGGCTTCGGATGGCTGAGGAAGGCTAAAGGTCTGGGTGTAAAACCTTTCTGCCAGCAAATCAGGACTGCTTGCCAAGTTAGGGGATTTTCCCCCTGTTCTATTGAAAAAATGTATCTGCTGGAAACCTAGACAATAGCGGGGAATTTTGTGACATGTTTCTGAAATTCTTCAAGATTTGTGCTAGGCTATTTAATCTCTTCGCTTGAAATGGAGATGGAATCTTTTTGGAATCCAAACGGAGCGTCCGGGAATCTGAAGTAATGAAGACTTTGAAATAATGCTTGCAAGGAAACCCCCCCCCCCAAAAAAAGGAAATTCAAATATTTAACCTGATTCAAATATTTAATAAAATATTTTATAGCTAATATCTGTGAATTGGTGTGTCCTCTGCTGGTGAGCTTTGGGCACGACATTTGAGATTTCAATTTTAGCAAGTGTCTTTAGAAATTCTCAGTCATCCAGGACAGGTCATAGTTATCTCAAAGGTATTTTTGGGGGGCTGTTTTTTTCCTTGAAGAAGAATATAAGTTTTTTTTTTCCTGAAGGGGGGCAAAAAAACAGTCCAGTTGCCTTTCGAAAAAGCATCTTTGAGAATTTTAGCCAGTGTTTCCCATCCTTGGCAGCTTGGACATCAGCCAGGATGGGGAATTCTGGGAATTGACATCCACCCATTTTCAAGCTGAGAAATGCTGAGTTATTTGTTTTGTGCTCCTGTTGTGTTTGCACAGAGGATTCCAGCCTCTTAAGGAAATTGAAGGTACTATAATGCAAGATTCATATTAAAGGTCCATATCCTTGAATAAAATGAATAAAGAGACTTCTAGAATTCCAGAATGGTTCCATTTTGTGCCTGCCACTTTTGCCAAGGGGCAGAAGGTAATGCAGACTAAAAGAGATATTTCCTTAATCTGCCCTTTCCTCCCCCATCTCATTTTTATCTCCACATCAACCCTGGGAGGGAGCTTGGGAATAGTGATGGGGTCAGATCAAGGAAGAGAAGGAATTGAAATGTCTGCCTAGTCCTCATTTTAGATATTACACATATTAATGGAAAACAATGTTATTTTCAGTCTATTATTTCCATCAAGTTAGACCAATTCTCCCATGTCCCCAAACCAGGCTAAAATGGGGTTGGGTAGCTTGGGATTTTGCATGGTGTGGGAATTTGGCTATGTATTAAGTTGTACAGGTAGTCCTCGATTTACGACAGGTCGCATAGCTTAGAAAGTGTACAGAGAAGAGCAACAAAGATGATAACAGGTCTGGAGGCCAAAATCGTATCATGAAAGGTTTAAAGATCTAGGTCAGTGGTGGGATTCAACCAGTTTGCACCACTTCGGCCAAACAGGTTGTTAAATTGCTGGCTGGCCTCTCCCCTCCCCACCCCGCCCCTTCCAGGAGTCCCCAAATGCCCCATTTTTGCTTCCAGGAGGCTGCAGGGAAGCCTACTAGGCCCAAAACTGGGGGGCCCCCCCGCACCCCGTTTTTGCTCCCAGGGAGGTGCAGGAGGCCAAGTGCTGCCTGTCACACTCCCTGGCCACATCCACCATGGCCACACCCACCCAGCCAGTCCTTAGGGCAGAGAACCGGTTGTTAAATTATTTGAATCCCACCACTAAGCTAGGTACCTCTGGCCTTTCAAAGAAAAGAATTCGGGGTGACACGATGACTGTCTTCCAATACTTGAGGGGCTGTCGCAGGGAAGAGGGGATTTGTTCTCCAAAGCACCAAAGGCAGGACTAGAAAGGATGGGTGAAAGCTTATTAAGGGGAGATCCAATCCAGAACTCAGGAGAAATTTCGTGACAGTGAGAACAATTAATCAATGGAACAGCTCGCCTCTTGGAGTTGTGGGTGCTCCATCACTGGAGGTTTTCAACAATAGACTGGACAACCATTTGACCAGGATGGTGCAAGGTCTCCTGTCCTGAGTAAAGAGTTGGACTAAAAGACCTTTGAGCTCGCTATGGTTTTGTTTCTGAAAGCCAAAAGTATTTGGGAAACCTAGCATAAAACATGGTTTCGTGTGACCACAGGACGCTGAAAATGGCCACAAATGCAGGAAGGTTGCTGAGCTCCTCATATGACCGGGCTGGTTGGTTGGGCCTGGCTGTCATAACTTTGAGTTCAGGCCAGAGGTGGGTATTCAGCAGGTTCTGACCAGTTCTGGAGAACCGGTAGTGGAAATTTTGAGTAGTTCAGAGAACCGGCAAATCCCACCNCGGTAGTGGAAATTTTGAGTAGTTCAGAGAACCGGCAAATCCCACCTCTGACTGGAGATTTTACAGTATCCTTCCCCTTCCACACCCACCAAGCTACACCCACAGAACCGGTAGCAAAAAAAACTTGATTCCCACTACTGGTTCATGCTTTAAGTAGCCCCTAGATAGGTAGGCCCATCATAACTTCAAATGGTCACTAGGGGACTGGTCCATGGTTGGGCTTCAAAAATTTTAGCAACCTGTTCTCCAGGGATGGGATTCAATTTTTTTGACAACCGGTTCTGTGGGCATAGCTTAGTGGGTGTGGCTTATGGTCATGTTATTGGCTGGGCATGGCCAACTCAATATCACTCACATTGAGGCACCATCTCCTTGCCTGGCCTCTCATGACTGTGGGGATGCTGCAACAGTCATAAGTGTGAAAAAAGGTCATAAGTCACTTTTTTCAGTGTTATTGTAACTTTGAATGGTCACTTCACACAAGCAAAGTACCAGCAAAGGAGGGGAAAAAAATTCCAGAGACGTTCCTGAGACAGGAAGTCTAGTCCTGCCAAGAATGTTAATAAGGATTAACGGAGAGGCAGTTTCTATAAGCAACACCAGAATGTTTCCTTCCTGCCTTCCTTACAGGATTAGGCCAGTTATTTCTTCTAACAACCGGTTCTCTGAACTGCTTAGAATGTTAACAACCAGTTCTAGCGAATAGGTGTGAACCGGTAGAATCCCACCACTGCAGTTCTCTGCCCAGTTTCTGTGTGGGTGTGGCCATGGTGGGCATGGCCTAGTCGGCCTCCTGCACCATGACGGAGGGGGACATTTTCTCCCTCCTCAGGTTCTGGAGGCTTTCCTTGAGTCTCCGGGAGGGCAAAAATGGCCTCCCCAGGCTCCAGAGGTTCTCTGGAGGTTGGAAACAGGCCTGTTTTTGCCCTCGCCGTGTCTTCACGCAGGCCCTGTACTTCACTGGGATCCAAAACAGGCCACGTGGCGACTGAGGGGAGCGTTGGGCAGGGTCAGCCAGGGGTGGGATTTACCAGTTCACCGGACCAGCCATAAAATTAGCTACCAGTTCGGTTCCGGTTTTCCCAAACTGGGGCGAACTAGTATCAGCCCACCCCTGGACTGGCTGTAAGTCACAGACCACCTGTAGATAATCTCCCCCCACCCGGAGGAAGTGATACGTTTCTCATTCTCTCTTATTTTCCGGCTCACTTGTCACAATACCTAGCTAAATCTCTAATTAACATTTGCCTGTGGAGCAGCAGCTTTTGGCTGATTGAATGCTTTTTGTGATGCTTTTTAGTGTGTGTGTGCCTGCCTGTGCGTGTGTACATGTATGTACTTATTTAGTTATTGGCACTGCCAGCAATCTACAGGGCATGTTATGACTTCGACAGTATGTTTTTACATCAGGTTAATCGACAGAAGAAGAAGTGTCGGACGACAGAATGAGCAACAGAATGTAGCCACAAAATTAATAATTATAGTAATTAGGAAGAAAAGTAATAAATGGAATAAAATAAAGGGGGAAAGCATTGTTAAATAGCTCCAAAAATATGTGACCATGTTGCCTATTTATTATATAAAGTATAACAATTACAACTAACATCCAATCAAACTTTAGTAGAATTGAGATGTGAAGGTCATTATCAGTTCAGTTTATTATTGTTATCCTTATTTTGTCAAAATAAGGGATAACTCTTCAACGGCTGACAACCAATACATATTGCCGCAGATCAAATGTAGATTTTTTTTCTTCTTCCAAAATTGGATAATAATTCATTTAACCTGCAGTCATTCATTCGACTTAAGGCTGAATTTGTGTTATTCCCACATTTGAAGCTGAAATGAGCAGCATTAGCAGTACGATTTTGCAGTCTGTTCCTGCAGGGGAATGATGCATACGTTCTTGGCTACATCCCTCATACAGATAGTCCTTGACTTATAACAGTTCATTTAGTGACAACAGCACTGAAAAAAGTGACTTACGACCGTTTTTCACGGTTATGACCCTTGCAGCATCCTCAGGGTCACATGATCAAAATTCAGACCCTTGGCAACTGGCATGTACTTAGGATGGTTGCAGTGTCACGTGATCCCCTTTTGCGACCTTTTGATGAGCAAATTCAATGGGGAAGTCAGATTCACTGAACGACGACAGAGATTCACTTGAGAACTGTGACGAGAAAGGTCATAAAATGGGGCAGAATTCACTTAACAAATGTCTCGCTTAACAATCGAAATTCTGGGCACAATTGTGATCATAAGTCGAGGACTTACCTGTATCTAGCACAAAGTCATTAGAAATGACTTTTGGGGGCATGGGAGAGGCTTAACTTTAACACAAACTCTTCAGTTTGAAAATGAAACAAAATACCAAACAAAATACTACTGTGTTGTTTAAGTTCTGTTATAAGGGAGGAGACTAGAGGAGAGAAGGAAACTGCTTTCCATAAGGTCAGGGTGGGCAGTGACATCCCTTTTAGATTTAAGCATTGTTGGTGTGAGAGTTTTGGAACAAATGAAGAATTAGCAGCCCAGCTGGAAGGAAGGAAGGAAGAAAGAATTAACTCAGAGCAGGATTGGCTCCTGTGCATAGCGATACCTAGGAGAGAAAGAAATGGCCATGATTTCTTTGGTATTCCTGTTCAGTTTGGTCTGCTACAGCTGCAGTAAGTCAGATTGCGTGTGTGTATGTGTGCGTAGCCATATATAATATTTATAAAACTCTTCCCAAATTTCAATTCATAAAAGCATCCATGCATACATGCCTATAGCTAATCTGAATTTAGTTGTAGGGAGATGCTGGGAGGAGACTCAAAAAACAGAATTGCACAATTGTGAACTTGGGGAATTGATTGCCATTGGATATGCAAGTCGTTTCATCCTAGGTGCATTTTGAAAACTGGACCAAAAAAGCGATGAGGGGTCTATTTGCTGCATTGATCAAGTGCTACTTTTATTTTGTTCAGCCTTTCTTGCTTCAAGTTCAGAAACAGAATCGGGGAAATTTTAGATTGGCTTTGCCCAATATACTTAACTTGATTATGTCTGTGGAGATTCTCAGCCATCCAGGTTGTCCCAAAGATACTTTTCCAAGAGGCAACTGGACTTTCTGGGTTTTTTTTCTTTGAAGCAAAACGTCTTCAAAGAAATACCAGAAAAGTCCAGTTGCCTCTTGAAAAAGCACCTTTGGGTTAACTTGATTATAGAATAAATCCATCTTCTGGGTCTGCATAATAGTTCATTAAAGCATCAATTAATTATTCCAAGGACCAATTTTGCTGTGACTTCATCCCCAGGTCTGGCCTTGGAAACAATGGAGGATCAGTCTTTATTTTTGGCACAGCAGATAACAGAGTTGGAGGAGATTTTTGGGGAGTGGGATCTTTTAGTTTCTTCTTAAAAGCCTCCAGTGATGAAGTACCCACGACTTCTGGAGGCAAGCTGTTCCACTGGTTAATTGTCCTCACTGTTAGTAAGTTTCTCCTTCGTTCTTGGTTGGATGTTTCTTTGATAAGTTTCCATCCATTGTTTCTAGTCCTGCCTTCAGGTGTTTTGGAGAATAGCTTGACCCCCTCTTCTTTGTGGCTGCCCTTCAAATACTGGAACACTGTTAGTCCTTGTTTTGATTAGACTCAAGTACCCCAATTATTACAACAATTCTTCATATATCTTCATGGAACGACCTGCCTCCAGAAGCTGTGAATGCTCCAACATTGGAGTTTTTAAATAAGAGATTGGGCAGCTGTTTGTCTGAAGTAGTATATTGGGGTTTCCTGCCTGAGCACGGGGTTGGACTAGAAGATCTCCCAGATCCCTTCCAACTCTGTTATTCTGTGCACATACTTCAAGACAGAATAGGTAATAGGAAGGATGAGAAGAATAACAGTAATACATTTAGTAAATAGTTTGACAGTGTTGTGTGAATGCAGAGTGACAGCATGTGGAGGGAAAACTGTCCTTGTGTCTAGTTGTTCTGGTGTGCAGTGGTCTATAACGTCATTTTGATGGCAGAAGTTGAAACAATATATGTCCAGGGTGTGAGGGGTCTGTAGATATTTTCACAGCTCTCTTTTTGACTGGTGCAGTACGCAGGTTCTCAATGGAAGGCAGCTTGGTAGCAAAAAAAATAATAATAATATTCTGCAGCTGCAGTCAAGTTGCAGTCCAGCACAGCCACGGAAAACATCTTGGTGCCTAGTGCTGAGGAAGTTGTTCATTTGCCCCAAACAGGTGTTCCAATTTCTAAGCCCGCCATCCAGCCTTTGAAGCCACTGGTGGAACGTGGAGGCACCATTCAGCTGATCTGTTCCATGGACTGTCCGGAAGCTGAAGTGCAGTGGGAAGGCTTGGACACTGACTTGGGAAACATCGTTTCAAACCACACACAGAGCATCCTAACGCTGAGCAACACAACCATTAACATGGAGGGGACAAAGATGTGCTCAGGATGGTGCCAAGAGACATCCTATCTGGCCACAGTGGAGCTGAATGTATATTGTGAGTTCAAAAATCATCTGCTTGGTTGGTTCTCCTGAATCTATTTCTGGGGGAGGAAGGGAGAGGAGAAAGAGAAGGGAAGCCAGAAAACAGAGTTAGAAGAATGGAAAGAGAGGTCTGGGAGAATTAATATGTTTGGATAGTTAACAGGAATAAAAGATCATATGTAATGTAAATATGAATGTTGTGTGTATATATA
>BHFT01064389.1:0-12692 GCA_004320025.1 Laticauda laticaudata | reverse complement strand
ATATATATATATATATAATATTTTCTGCACAACTTGCAGAACCAAGAGGCATAGAGGAAAGATATGTATTTGTATGCAAAATAAGAAAGCAGAATTAGATAAAACAGAGGGAAAAAGTCATTTAGCTAACACTGAATATAAAGCTGCTCTGAAGAGAATCTAGAACCACTACCTGTATGTATTATAAATATTTAAATGAATAAAATGAGACCTCAGCTACAAATAAAGGTATGACCTGAGTAGAGCAATGTCAAAAATACATTATCCGAAATATACCAGCAGGTTCCAAAATTATTTTGAATAGATCGCTCTATTGTTTGTGGCTGCATGCAATACAGTAAAATGAGTGCAATTGCTGCTTCCCTTGAATGTAGTGGAATTTGTCCTCAGATATATAAGTGGAGGATTTTTAAACTGGAGTCCAGTTTAAAAATAGCTTCATTATATGTAACTCATTAGATGATACCCAATTATATATCTCCAACCTTAGCCAGACAGATGATGCTGTGGCTGTGCTGGTTTAGTGAATGTAGGCTGCAAGGGTTTGGAACTCTGGATGGAGAGGAACCAGGTTTGATTCAGCTCTGGCAAGACAGAGTTAAATTCTTGGCCCTCCAAGGCCTTCATCTTTGGATGGGATGGACTGGGTGCCTGTGCAATTTGTGAGTCTTCCTGGGAAGGCTCCTGCTCAAGAAGCAGGTGGCAGCTGTGATTAGGAAAGCCTTTGAACAGACTCTTCCAGTGTGCCAATTATATCCTTTCCTGGACTGGAAGGCCTTGTATACAGTCACTCATGCCTTGGTTACCTCTCATTTGGATTACTGCAATGAGCTATACATAGGGCTACCCTTGAAGGCCATTCAAAAGTTTCAACTGGGCCAGAATGTGGCCCTTGTGTTATGATGGGTCCCCCTAGGTTTACCTGTAACACCTTTCTTGCATGAGTAGCACTGGGTTCCAGTTTCCTTCTGGGTGCAATTCAAGGTGCAGATTATCACTTTTGAAGCCCTATATGACATAGAGCCAGGTTTTCTACGGGACTGCCTTTCCCTTAGCACTTTTAGTCAGATAGGGTAGATAGGGTAGTCACACACCTCGTCCCTTCCCTTAAATATTATGACCTTATGTGAGGCAGGAAGTGTACCTTTTCCATAGGAGACCCTGCTCTATGAATCCCTTTCCTTTGAGGTTCAGCAGGTCTTTAGCCTCCTGGCCTTCTGTGAAGCTTTGAACACCTGCCTTTTCTCCCAAGCACTGGTGCAGGAATGAGATTTTGAAAACTGGATTTGGCACTATGTATTTTGTTTTTAATGTTTATAGTTTTAACAGTTTTAATATAGTTTTTTATGTTTTAATTCTTAATTGGGAACTGTCCAAAATTTGGTATCAGACAGATGGCCTATAAATGTTTCAAATAAATAAATAATCTTTATAAGCAGAGTTATATTGTATTTTCACACAAACATAAATTAAAATGAATTTTTGAAGAATTCTTGTATAAGAAGTTTCATTTGAATGGTTTCTCCCCTCCCTCTACTCAGTCATGTCTAATTTTTGGAGACAAACTTTAATACAGTCTTGTTGACTTGTTTTAACAAATACTTTTCATATAATAATAGTTTATTAAAATTCTGTGGCACCCAATTCCCAATGACTCTGAATGGTTTACAATGGTTGAACCATTTAAAAACAAAGAACAATACAAAAACAGCCCAAGACAAAAGAATAACACTTGGCAAATAAAGTATATTTGAAGGGGCTCGCAGGAGAGGAAAACGGAATTTTTTACTCCTATTTTGTTCCTGTCTTAAACATTTTAGGGCTTTTATTTTTAAAATGTGTAAATGATATAAATGATGTAAATGATGTAATGTAAATGATATAAAACAGTAATAAATTGTGCAAACCCAATGCCATCATAAAATCCAACAGTCAATTTTGATGGGTTCAAATACTGTCCGGTGAGGGTTGTCCTCACCCCTTTCCGATGAGGTCTGTAGGAGATGTGCATAAGCAGACCAACGGCAGGGGTGGGATTCTACCAGTTTGTACCTATTCACTAGAACCGGTTGTTAACCTTCTAAGCAGTTCGGAGAACTGATTGTTAGAAGAAAATACTGGCCTAATCCTCTAAGGAAGGCAGGAAGGAAACATTCTGGTGTTGCTTACAGAAACTGCCTCTCCATTAACCCTTATTACATTCTTGGCAGGATTAGACTTCCTCTCTCAGGAATGTCTCTGGATTTTTTTTTCGTTCCTTTGCTTGTACTTTGCTTGTGTGGAGTGACCATTCAAAGTTACAATGGCACTGAAAAAAGTGACTTATGACCATTTTTCACACTTACGACTGTTGCAGCATCCCCACAGTCATGAGAGGCCAGGCGAGGAAATGCGTGCCACGATGTGAGTGATATTGAGTTGGCCACATCCAGTCAATAACTTGACCACCAAGCCATGTCCACCCAGTCACATGATGACCAAGCCATGCCCACCGCCTAAGCCACACCCACAGAAACGGTTGTTCAAAATTTGAATCCCGCCCCTGACCAACAGCATACTGTCCTCTCCTAATGTTTCTTTTTCTTCGTAGCCATTTCATGTATTCATAATCATGTTTATACTTATACCTGTTATCTACTACTTGCTTGATAAATATAAATAAATTAATTAATTAAATATAAGTTGAGGATGAACAATCTTTTCAAGGCAATTGCCATCAGCATTCCTCTTGTAACATTACAGTGGCATTTTCTGTGTCTATTCAACTTTAACTGCAGATATTTGTAATTGATTTCTTAGAAGATGAAGATTGTTTATATTTGCAGCAAAATTTCTGTCTCATTGAAAGTAATGCAATACAGTTGGGATGACATCTGGATACTACTGCAGCTATAATTTGCCTGAATTGGCTGGATTATGGTAAATGAAAGCTGGCCTAGTTGTTGTGCCAAATGTGATGCGTCTTTCTACCTCCAAACAATCTGGATGCAGTTTTCTTCCTCTCCTGAAGTTTTTTAGAGACGTTAAGCCTCTTTCGTCCTTTCTGTTCTCCTCTGAGTCTATTTATTTCCCAGTATTGTTCTTTTGTCTTGTGCTGCTTTTGTATTGTTTTTTTCTTTTTAAATGTTTCAACAACTGTAAACCATCCAGAGTCATTGGGAATTGGGTGTCATATCATTTTAAAAAATTATTATTATATGAAAAATATCTCATAATATAAGTCAACAAGGCTGTATTAAAATTTGTGGAATCATACATATTGCTATAGAAGTTATTGGTGAAATTATTTAGTAGCAGCATAGTGACTAAGAAACGTACAGATTTATTTTACTACGAATTGATGATTTATTTACTACATGAGTTAATATGTCACTTATTTCTATAGATCTAGATATAGATATGAAAACCAGAAAATATATAAAATGAAACAGCAAATATCTCTAACTACAGCAATTGCTTTATTGCACCACAAATTAAGCCAGGATTTTGTGATGAGATTAATTACTAATGACTTTATAAATGATACTGTAGGCAAATAATTAATGAATGCATTGATTTTAATTCCTGGAAACTTCCTGGACAACTTCTTGCAGTTTTTTTGATGAGGTTCTTCATAAGTAATTTGCTACTTCTTAGAGCTGTGAGAGAGTCACTAGTTGTCTAGTCACCCAGTTGGGTTATATGTCTAAGGCTGGATTAGTTTATATTCTCCCAATCTCTACCCTGAACCTCAATCACTATTCCAAAGTCATACTATGAAATTAGAGAATTCTGAATCACTTTTTAGATGCTATATTAATTACTAATACATTCATTAGTGATGCTATGGAAGAACAGTTTAGCTATAGTGAGTAAATTCCTTTGAACACAGTAAGATTCTCTTCCCAGTTAATATGGTTGATGATTTCATTTATTTATTGCACTGAAATTAATTATTCATGAAATTATTATTTATTATTCAATTATTCATAATTATTCATTAATTATTCTTACAAGAACCACTGTGGTGTTAGAGTACAGTACTGCAGGCTACCTCTGCTGGCTGCCAGATGACTGCAATTTGGCAGTTCAGATCTCACCAGGCTCAAAGTTGACTCAGCTATCTATCCTTCCAAGGTTGGTAAAATGAGGACCCAAATTTTTGGGGGCAATATGCTCATTCTGTAAACCGTTTAGAGAGACTGCAAAGCACTGTAAAGTGGTGTACAGATCCAAGTGCTATTGCTATTACTGGTTTAAAATTTTTGGGAGTCTGTTCCACAAGGGGTAGGAAACTAATATTAATGTATTAATCAGTATTAAACTGGGGGGGGGGATAATATATGTATATGTTGGTTTTTGTATTTAATGCGCTTCTTACAATGTCTTATTTGCTTTTTTGTTTTTGTTTTGTTTTCTTTTTAATTTTTTTGGAGTTTTGCATTTTAACTTTTGTCAAATAAAATAAAAATAGATAAAGAAAAAATATATACCTGCCAATGGAAATTTACACCAGTTTAGTTTAGTGCTTAAGGCACCAAGCTGGAAACTAGGAGACCTTATGTTCTAGTACTGCTTAGATATGAAAATCAGCTGGGTGACTTTGGGCCAGTCACTCTCTTTCAGCCCAACCCAACCCAACTCACAAAGCTGTTGTGGAGAAAATAGGAGAAGGAATTAATGTTTTATATGTTTATACTCTTTCTGAGCCTTTGAACTCATGCTGGAGCCGATCCTCGGAACTTCTCTCTCACCAGAATGTGTAGGATGGGCTCCAGCATGAGTCCGAAAGCTTGGAAGACTAAACCTCTGATCTTGGTGATTGATCCAGATTGGATTTTGCACATCTAAATCTAAACTAAAGAGTGGAACAAAAGCAAACAAAAGATAAAATGATAAAATTAAGATAAAAAGAATAAAAGAATTTCCTTTTGATAACATAAAACAATAATTGTAAGTGAATATCTTGAAAGCATTGGATGCTCCACAGTCGCAAAGTATTAAGCCAATCAAAATAGTTTCTTATTTATTTTATTCAATATTTACTTATATTATTAGACAGAGATATCTCTGGACATCAAAATGACAGCTTATTAGAATTATGAAAACAGATGCCACCATATCCCATCTCCAGTAATTAGTCTGAGATAATAGCAACATCTTATATTTTCTTGAAGTTAAATCAGTTAGAGCAGGTGTGTCAAACTCAATTTCATTGAGGGTCGCATCAGGGTTGTGTGTCAAACACAACCCTGATGCGGCCCTCAATGAAATTGGGGGGCTGGGAGAGTGGGCCAGCTCGACGTCACTCATCGAGGCTCATTTTTCAGTCATGACAGCCTCCTGCAACCCTCTGCCAGCAAAAATGGAGGTTGCACCTGAGCTCCATTTTCGCTGACAGAGACACCACAGGCCAGTCCTTCATTGTTTCCAGATTGGCAGTGGGCCATTTCTAAGCACGCTGCAGGCTAGATTTGCCCTGTGGGCCTTGAGTTTGACACCTCTGAATTAGAGTAAAAATCAAGCAAAAGAACACACATTTTCTGTATTGCATCGAAGAATCCTGGGCCCACTAACCATAAGGTGCTGATTAGTGCTAGAGAATGAAACTGGAAACAAGACAAAACCCAAGAATGCACAAATTTGCTATCCTGAATAGCATGATATTTTTTAACAAAAATTAACTACTGGAAAATAAATAAATCAGGAATCCCAGCAACAATAAAGAATAGAATAGAAACAAAATCCCCATAAGACACTTTTTCTTTCCTTTGCCTAATAAATATCTCATAATCCACAAACATGCATGGAAATTCTACAGCATCAAATGATAGAATGTATAAACCTTATTGAATTTTGTTTTGGTGCAAAAGTATTGCTGTTAGATTCTTGATTCTTTTCAATCAATAGTAAGAAAACGAGGAAGCAACAATGGAAACACATTGGAATGGTGCCATTTTTAGAATACAGGAGTGATGAGACATACCTCACCAATAAGAGTAATTCAAATCAGTTATAAGAATCAATTAAGTTGATAAATGACCTAAGCATTAACATCCTAATTGAAAAATGTACATATGAATCTTATTTTTATCTGCACAATTTCTGTAATAAATTATGCATTCTCACATTATTCATTATAGTATTTGCACCATTAAAATATGTCAGAATAAGACATAAAATAGGCAGTAATGTTACTTTGTATTCTCTTTCTGACATTTTCAGTAATCAATATTATTTTGAAGCCTACAGAGCATGAAATTAATTATTAATTAATTAATTAATTAATTATTATTCTGGTCCTACATAATGAAGTCTTACATTTGGAGAGAAATAAAATGCTTTAGAACTGAGTATAACTAGTATGGTTAGGAATATCTATCTATCTACCTACCTACCTACCTACCTACCATCTGTCTGTCTATTTTTTATACATACATAAAAATGCGTTAATTAAATGCTAATATTTCATACTGGTTATTAACAAAATTAATAACACATGGGGATTTAAAAACCAATATTATGTTGTTATGTTGTTTCTAATAATACTGTACATTTCTGGACATCCATTTTCTGTATTCAGTAACATTTATTCTTAGACCAATTTTATAGCTTATTATGGTAAAATATGAATATGAATAGGGCCAATTAATTTCTTTAAGGAACTATTGGTTCCTCCCATTATCATCTTAATTCTTTATATGAAAACTCTTATTATTCATTTTGCTATCACCAAATCCAATATGTTAGAAATTGGAGAATAAGATAAAACATTAAAAGTATGCTAAGTGTGCTTTTCCTTGTTCTTCAAATGAAATATATTCTCTTGACATTTTTGTTAAATTAAATTCTTCTTTGAAAGCAGCGTACATTTTCTTAGAACTCTGACTTGTCATACTTCTGCAGTTGTTATATACTCTTCTCTTAGTATTATCATTGTTTCAAAATTTATTATGATCTCTGACAGAGAACTCCTATAATCAGTAATAATATAATTGGGGACTAACCAGAAATTACAATATATTTTTTCAATTCCAGGATTTGAACTATAATTATGTGAAGGATATTTATATAGTTAATAGTTTAGCCATGAAGTATAATCAAAATTTTAACATTCATTTTCCCAACTTTTCTCAACTTTTAGTACCCTTTACATCATTTAATGTAATCTTCCTTCAGTGTTAATTTCTTTCATTGATGTCAACACTACAGCAAATCATTTTTCATGGATTTATACATTTTTATGGTCAAACAATTCATCCCTGATTCTTTCAGCAGCCAGTGACATGTTCTTTCTTTGAATGTATGTAGTTCAGCAACATTGCTCAGGCTTGAGAAAACAATTAAATGAACTCTAATTCTCAGTTTGAAACATCCATTTATTAAGCCAGAAGAGATGGGACAGAAAAGGTCACTTCTTATGTAAGACAATAGAGGCATTTACTCATCATGGTAATTCTTTTCCAGATAAACTATTATATACAGTAGGAAATAGAGTAAAAGGTAATAAATCAAAGAATTAAATGCAATATAATACAGCTAAATTTATTCTATACTAACTACCGTAGCATCATTCATACAGCTCTTTGTATATCTGTAAACCATCTGTGCTATTAACAACTCCACATACCATTTCAATATTGTGTTTTTGTTCTTAAAATGCTGTGCCGTTAAAAAAAATCCTATTGTTGAGAACATCATCATTTCCATCCAATTATGACTGTCTTGATCTTCCCCCTCCTCATGACCATCCATTCTCCCTTTAATATTTTTGTTTACAATTCATTCCTTATTAATTCCTTCTATTCCTTCTACTTGAAAGCAAGATGAGTAGCATATAAATTTTATAATATGACCAATTCATCCCAATTTACTGTTGATCAATAAATTATGTAATCAGTCCATATTTATTTTTACTCTCTCATGCTTTACCACACAAACCTTGTAAGTACCATTTTTATTTAAAAATAACAATATATGTGATAAATACTACATAGGAGATATGAAAAAGTACAATCAAAAGTATAGCAGTGCTAATTATATATGTGTGCATATGTGTACAAAGATATTATATATTTATTTACTACAATTCTTTAACAAATTTTCACATTTAATCATATAAGCCATTTACTGCTCCATCTTCTCAGATTTAGTAATATGTTATTTTGATACATTTAGATCTTTTGCTTACTATAATTATAATATATGCTTATTATATTAAGAAAATGCCTTAGACTATTAACTCTTTATAACTACAAAGATAGATCTTCTATAAGCCATTTTCCTATCCTTAATATACATGCCACTAAAATACAAACGTTACTCTAACTTCCTTCAGGTTTTTGCCCTTTATGTTTAATTGCAATTGTTCTGTCATATGACTATCCTGTTGTTTGGCATAAATCTTAATGGCATTTTATACGCTATCTGCATAAATATAATCTCTACACACATTAAACAAATTGTAGAATCACGCCCAAATTTAAACATTTTATAATTCCAACTTGCACTAAGTTGCAGCCTTACCATTTCTCAACAATCTCAAAATATTTAGAATATTTACAATATGTACAATATTTACAATATTTCCTCATCCATTTTTCTTACATTAACACTTGGTGTATCAAATTTGTTTCAATTCCATTCTTCAACATATCTTTCCAGCATACAGTACATTTTTCACATGCTGTATTTCTTTCAAATACTTTTCATTTCAGTTTCTTCCCAAATCATTCAATCACTTTTATTCTTAATTCTATTCAATTTGCTAGAAATGTCTTGTCCAGCCCTCTTCATTTACTTCCAAAGAAATATTTTTCCATCAGAACTGCTTTGCATTTTTTCAGCCTCTTTTAATTTTAATTATTCATTCCTATGTTTCTGTTTCTATACTTTAGAGAATGTTTTTCTCACCCTAATTTTTTTGTTGAAATCCCTCTCTTAAATTTCTCTCATCCAATCCTCTTTTACTTTGTCATCTCAAATATAAAAAGTATCACTTTTTATATTTCTCTTTATTGGGAATCTTCTGTGTCACTCTCTAATTCTTTTCACTTTGTTCCATATCACTTCTCATTATGTCCACTTCCCATTCATTCTGTTGGGTGATTAATCTATGTTCTAATACTTTTCATGGGGGACTATTTTCCTTTATGCAGTCATTCTCCTAAGCTTTACTTTATTTTCTTTCTCTTCCAAGTGCATTTCCCCCCAAGATCTACTCTTGATGCTACCAAAAATGGTATCTCTCATGTCCAGAATCTTTCATCCAAACAGCCTTCCCTAATTTATTCATTCATATTTAACCAAATCATTCAAGCTTTTAGATTTATATTCATTCCTTTGCTTTGTATGCTATGAATAGATTTGTACTTAAACTAGGTATTGTCATTCAGCATGTCACACAATTATCTCCTGAACTCTTTTCTAAATTCTTTCTTGATCATCATTCAATGGATTATAACATGCAGCTATCACCACTTACAAATTCCATTCACAAAATGTACATAATATATTCATATCTTATGATGTACATTTTAAGCTTTTCCATTCATAATTATACCAACATTTCCCTTTCCATAGATGTATTCATAAATTCTACTTCACAAACTCAGACTTATCTCCCTTCGCTCTGACTTATCTCCCTTTTTTTAGTTTCAGAGATACATATTTTTATTTCTTTAATTCTTCCTTTTTATGATTTACTTTTATTATTTTCCAAATCTAATATTCTGTACCTCATGTTTATCCCCAAATGGGTCTACAGATATTGATCTTCACCTTTTATCATAGCTTAGGTCAACTGAGGTTTTCACATAAAGCATTTTAGCTATACAGACAGCATTAAGTTACCAACTAACTTATTTCCTGCTAAGCATACACAGGCAGTTCTCAACTTATTACCACAATTGAGCCCAAAATTTCTATTGCTAAAAAGGCCCGGTCCCACTGCACTTACAGATGCAAAGAGGATGTAAAACGTTAAAAAAAAGCTTGTCATCCGTTGGAAAACACTATGCATCCATTGTGTACTCATTGCATATGTGTTTCATACGCTCTATCCGTCGAGCATCCGTCCACTGCTATTTCATTCGTGCAAGAAGTTTTGAGCTGCACAAAACTTTGTGAATGGATGAACTTTCCGCCGTGTATGATGTAAATCCGCGACATACGAGCAACAAATGTTCTATGTCCGTTTATCATCCATTAAACGTCCGCTGTATCCTCTCTGCATCCTCTGGGCATCCTCGCAACTCACATCCACTACAGCTGAAAACGGAAAGAGGGAGGAAACAAAAGGTACACGGAACATCTACACAGCGTTAGTAGAACGGAAATAGAAAGGATGCGCAGTGAACGGTTTGCATCCGATATACATCCACACGGCATCCCCTTTCTTTCCTTTAGGCGTATGTGATGCATCCGCTTCATCCGCTATGCGTCCGCTTCGCAATTCTCCCCCGGAACCCCTTCGGAGGTGTCATCTGCTTCCATCCACTTTCATCCGCTAGGCTTCCTATGAACATCCATTTAACATCCCCGCTACATACTACCCACGTCCATTCTTTTCCATTCTATTTATGCAAATTTTCACCACTTTTTGGGGCGGATGACAATGGATGGAGCCACCCCCAAAATTTTGCTCGTCCACTGTGTCCTTTATGCATACGTTTTGCGTCCATTGGCCAGTGGGACCGGGCCTTAAGCAAGACAATTGTTAAATGAGTTTTGCCCCATTTTGCACCTTTTCTTGCCACAATTGTAGAGTGATTGTTAAGTTAGTAGCACAGCTATTAAGTGAATCTGGAATTGACCTTGTTTATCAGAAGTTTGCAAAAATTGATCACATTGCAACCATCATGAATAAATGCAAGTTGCCAAACATTTGAATGCTGCAGTGGTTGAAAATGTGAAAAATGGTCATAATTCACTGTTTTCAGTTTCATTGTAACTTCAAATGGTCACTAAACAAATGGTTGTAAGTTGAGGTTGTAACCAATACTAGTTGATGTGCCATAAGCATAATCAAAGTCCAACTTTACTCCCAACAGACTCACTATAATCTATGGAAAACTTACAATAGCTACTATTTAAACTTACAAGCAACCTTAACATTTATAGTCACAGAGTATGGAAGAATAGGCTAAGAAACTTGTAGGCACCTGTACTGAGCCTTCTCCCCAATATCAGCAGGACAGAATTGGTTATGAAAGACACAACCTTGAAACAGGTGGGGGAGGAGACATAAGGAGCTATGTGTGTTTTGGAAGCTCAACAACCACAACAAACAGAAAAAGCAGCCAAATAAAAGAAGAATGTTTCACAGAGACTGAAGGAATAAAAAGAGGCACAGCACTAAAAAGATGCCAGTATTTTACCTGCTGGCCATTTATAAAGAATAAAATAGAAATATAATGAGAGAGAGAGAGTTAGAGGATTTAAAGAAAGACTAGGATCTATGCAAGTTAAAAATTGTTATAATCTAATAATAATAGTAGTATAGCTGCAGTGGTTCTATACTTCTAATAGAAATAATATCTACAGAATGGAAGTATAGTATAGTAGTATAGTAAAATAGAGAACACTGTATAAATGTAATAGAAATATAGTACACAACATAACATACACAGAAAGTGTTACATATATATTTGGATGTTTCATTTTTGTACCTTGGATATTTTTTTTCAAAATAAAAAATTTCCCTAATTTTTATAGGGATATGATATAAAAATTCCACTGTCTAGGATCCTATACTTTTTATGGATGTTTTGAGTTGGAGTCAATCAAATTGGGTAGATTATAAAGAATCCGTGACATTTGTTATATGTGACATTTATGTCACATAAATTTATGTGACAGCAGGGTTTGACTTTCTTTGCTACTCATATCCTAAAGGCAAAGGAGGTTCACTTCACAGAGCCCAAGGAAGAAAGCTGGCAACAGCCAATTAATGGCCTGGATTAAGACCAAGAACTGGTCTTGTGGATGCTGAAAACAATTTATTTTGCCACAGACAATCGATAGACAGACAATCTATACACAGACGATCTACACACTTTGTCACAGACAAGTACACACAGTGTACTTTGTGAAACAGAATGAAACATTAAATTTGCATATGAAAAATGTGAGAATATGCAGATCTCTTTAAAGAATTGACTTGAAAGCCAGTAATAAGTTTTCTGCCTTTCAAAAGGAGCATGATTTTAAAAAGGCAATTCTTTGCATCATTTAGTATTCTTACAAAGCCTTCATTATAATAATGGGAAGTAGCATAGTCTTCTTAATGTTTGACAAAGGCAGACAAGTGAAACATGCTTTAAGTGCTTTTTCAAGAGCTTTGGTATCTGAGATGAAACATGAATCTCTGGTGAGCTGTCTGAT
Organism: Laticauda laticaudata; assembly: GCA_004320025.1. Lineage (NCBI taxonomy): Eukaryota > Metazoa > Chordata > Lepidosauria > Squamata > Elapidae > Laticauda > Laticauda laticaudata. The sequence goes on along the minus strand of BHFT01064389.1, from coordinate 329 downwards.
CAGAGGTGCTATTCAGCCGGTTCGTACCTACTTGGATGAACCGGTAGCAAGAATTTGGCATGGGTCGCTGAACTTGGAGCAACATCTAGCTGGCCACACCCCCAACCCGGTCTCCCAGTTTTCGCTCACTCGCTTGCCCTGCCCACCTGATGCTCACTGCCCCAGTTTAAAGGAGGACTGTTCCCCTGCCCTAGCCATGGATATTCAAGCAGCCACTTAAAAACACATGACTGTGGACAGAGCAGCAGTCCGTTAACCTGCAAAACTGTTCCAAGGCTGGATTATTCATGGACACTAGAAGTATCGCTTCCCCTTGTGAGTCAAGTGCC
>BHFT01064387.1:0-27174 GCA_004320025.1 Laticauda laticaudata | reverse complement strand
CCAATGGATGGCAAGCTTTTTTGTCCATTTTACATCCTCTTTGCATCCGTTGGTTCAGTGTGACATGGGCTTAAATCACCTCAGCAAGTATTCAAGAGGAAAGGCTATAGTGGTAATGAGACACTTCAATTAAAGTGGTATCTGCTGGAAAATAGAAATACAAAAACATGTTACTTTCTTTTCAGACAATTGCCTTTTTTGAAAGATGGAACAAGGTACAGGAGGGTCAGCTGTCTTGAATATAATTCCCCAAATAGGAAGGATTGCTTGAAGGGCTGAAGAAATCACAAACCTTGAGAAAAAGTTAGCACAATATGTTAAAGTTCAAGATAACTAAATCAGGAAAGGTTGAGAAATTTCAGTCATGTACTTGGACTTCAGAATGTCACAATCTGAACTCTGAAGGATAATTAAATTAAATTCTAATGGATAAATAACCAGAAACCTGGATATTTAAAACAAGAACACAAACATTTCTTATGAGAGAAAAAAGGAAGAAAATAAAATAAAAGGTCTGTATGGATAAAAGGGTATATCATTTTTGAAGGCATAAAAACGAAAGGGAATATGCATTGGTTATGTCATGTTGTGTTTTGTTGGTCTCAGAAGCATTAGATAATGCAAGAAATCTCCAAACTATTTCAAATATCCCACCGTTAGATTAATAAAGACACAAACTAATCCAAAAGAGCTATTTCAAATCAGGAACTAGTCTAATTCAGTGACAGAAAAGTAAGAAGAAGCAGTCATTAGAACTTTTCACATAGTGTAATTCTGTTAATTTTAGACACACAAACCAAACTGCGTGGAACAAGGATAATCTGAGTTCCATGTATAGATAAGTACAAATTTACAGAATTGAGTACGAATGAAAAGCAGGGAGAAACAAATGACATTAAAAATTAAATATCAAAAAAAATTGGGTAACTGCAGAATTTCAGATAAGTAAAATAGCTTTATTTCCTACTGTTTCCTAAGTATTAGGAAGATTTTCCAACATTCCTCTGAATCTATAAAGTGAATTAATGTATAAAATACCTTAACTCTTTTAAACATAAAGGCATATACTGAGTCTTATCAAAATAGGAAATGCTTAAGCCAAGACAGATGAGGCACATAAATCTGTTGGCCTTGCCATATAAAGTTTAAATTATTGCTAGCAAATTATTTCATAGAACTTTCCTTGTACCTGAACATTCAACCTTTCTAGCATTTAGTGGGTGTGAGTGCAGGATCGAAAAGCAAACCATCTCATGAATTTTCTCTGGATACATTCTTTAAAGCAGTATTCCCCAACCCTAACAAGTTTAAGATATATGAACTTCAACTTCCAGAATTCCCTACCAGCCATGCTCCCTGGAATTCAGGGAGCTAAAATCCATATATCTTAAAGTTCCCAAGAGTGGGAAATGCTGCTTCAAAGACAAAAAAGTACTCTCTGACACCTGAAAGGTCAATGTTGCTTTCACCAGTGCTCTGGGTGTACCCAGAACATACAAGTTGGCAAAACAAAGCACACTGTCAAAGCAAAGCCTTAATATGTACCAATCTTTTTCAACTTCACACAATCCATAGGCAATGGATGTGCAAAAATTCCTGGTCACCTGATATGTGCTTAGACCATAACTATATTTTATTTTCAGCCAATCCAAGTTGTTGTTGTTGTAGGAGTTGTTATATTTTCTTCCCCAACTATTAGGGAATCATCCAAAGCTTCTCGGACCTCATTTATTCTCCTGCAATCCTCTCAAGAATAGCAGGGTCTTTGTGTTACGTAAACTATGTGAGAAGTCACATCTCCAAGGAAAGGTGGGCTGGGGAGTTTGAGAAGGCACTTGAATACACATGGCTCTGCTCCATGCTAATGAAAAGCATATTTAAAAAATAAAGATCAAATGCAAGAAAAACAATGAGAGTCAACAGGGGTAAATGTGAACAGCTTTAAATATGATATTAATAAAATTGATTTTTTTTAAAAGTGTGACTAAGTACCATGAATAGCTTTCTGGAAAAATATTTCACACACACTGAGAAATGTTCTTTGTGATATATATAGAGAGAAAGAAGGAAGGGGAGGGATGTGTGTGTGTGTATACACACACACACACACACATATATATATGTATATGTATATGTATGTATTTGTTTTTTTAAGCTCTCGCGGGTACTTACATTTGTGCTGTTTAGCTTCCTTCGGGTATTATCCCACTTATTGTAGTGTTCCTGTAAAGTTGTAGCTCATCTGCTAGCTTCTCGTGTAAGTCTGTCCAGCAACACGTTTCAGGATACTCCAATCTGCCATCATCAGGCTTCATTCCATTCAGAGCCTGATGATGGAGATGAGATTCTGCTGAAACGTTGCTACAACTTTAACGAAGAGCTACAATTGAAGCTTAACAACTTTAACAGAAACACAATGACGTGGGATAATACCCGAAGGAAGCTAAACAGCACATCAATGTATGTGTATAATATATATATATCCATATATATATATATATATATATATACTAGTACTATATATATATTGTGTTTTTTTTAAGCTTCGCAGGTACTTACAAGTGTGCTGTTCAGCTTCCTTTCGGGTATTATCCACGTATTGATTTTTGTGGCTTTTGAATTGGCTGGAACCGAAGCCACAAGACAGAAGAAACGGCAGAAAACCAATCAACACAAACTCCAAGTGCAATAAACACATGACGCTAAGACTCCCACCAAATCAGGATGTTGTTGGCTCCATTGATCTCGAGGAGATCATGGAAAATTCGCATCAATGGAAATCGGACATGAATGTGCTGAATCTAGTGGTGGAACCGGCTCTTGTCTTTGCATTCGTGTGACGCGTTTTTCTCAGCCAATCCGGATATTGTGCTTCCTATATCACCAGTTCAGCGCTGCCTATGAATGATCAAGTTCCTGGTGGCTGTTTGCGCACGTACGGCTGGGTCGGATTGTGGATATGGACCTACTCGCGTGCGAAAGCTGAGAGAGGGTTGAAAAATTTCCGCCGCCGCTTCTAAGAACGAGTGTTATGGCGAGGAGAGACTGTGTTTAACCTTAGTGACTGGTGAGAAAGTAGTCCGTGATCGTGTGTAGGAACTTACGTTGGGATCTTTGAGAGTGCGGACGCTCGCGCCAAGCATCCTTAGCGCAAAATGAAGTTGACATAGCTTCATTGCGGGGTAGATACGGGCTGCGTCGTCCATTGCGCTGACATGAACGACCGACCAAATCGAGGATAGGCTAGCCTCAAATTTAAAACCCAAACGGCTGCTGAAGACCTTGACCACATACAAACTCCAGTAAGAAGCCTGATGATGGAAGATGAGATTCTGCTGAAATGCGTTGCTACAACTTTTAAAACGCACTACAATGACTGGGATAATACCCGAAGGAAAGATGAACCAGCACACATGTAGAGTACCCCACACGAGGCGAAAAACTTAAAAAAACAAATATATATATATACTATAATATATGATATATATAGAGATTATAATATATAATATGTGGATCTCATGGTTATTCGGGTTCTCCCCGCGTAGAATTGGAAGTATCTAGGCAACGTTTCGATGAGTCTCATTCATCATCTTCAGGCTTGTTTCTTCAGCTCCTGTGCTTCTCAAGAGTATTTGAGGAGTGCATGTGCTTCCAAATGATTAGACAGTTCTGCTGGAATCATCTCTTCTATTCATGCTGTCAGGTCTGTGTTTTCAATCTCTAAATGGCCTCTCTAATGATTTTCTGTGGCTGGGGCGTTTTCTATAGTGGCTAGGGTTTTAGTGGCATTTGAAGTTGAATGTTTGTGACCTGTGGTTTTAATGTGTTGGACTATGAGGCAGGTGACTAAAAATCCTTAGAAAACCCCAAAAGAAAATTGACCTGGAACACCAAGGCATATACGAAAATTCCCTGTATCATCCGGCCATATACAATTGGACAGACACCAATAGAATAGAATAAGTACCCGCCTAGATGAACACGAAAAAAAGGCAGGTAAAGAAGCTGGGAAACACACCTCCTCATAAGTGTCTCAAAATAGAAAGATCTCCACATCACACGGCCACGGCAAACACCTGGGCACAAAACAGACTCCGCTCGTGATACGCTCACTCAAACACCGACCCACACCAGGGGCACCCCAGTTTGAAACCCAGCTTGCTAATGAATAGCAGCCTTGCATGATGAATAGCCAGCCGTCCTTCTACACGGAGTCCAAGCGGCATTGAAAGCCTCCAACACAGGATAACAGAGTGTATGCCGCAGCACTCACAATGAAGGCGCACAAAACAGACAGAAAGAAACACAGAAACACCAAATACAATCAAACTCCAAGTCCAATGAACACAGACCGCAGCGCCAATAGCCAAATCAGAAATAAATGTAGCAGACGTCAGAATTTGAAAACAGAGGAACTGGTGAGACAGACACATCACACAGAAGCCTGAAATGATGGGCATGAATGAGATTCCTGCTGAAAAGCATTGCTACAACTTTAACAGAACTAGCAATCGGACGTGGAATAATACCCACGAGAGGAAGCTAAACAGCACAATGTAAGTTACCAGCCAATCAAGTCAGCGAAAGCTTAAAAAAGATATTATATATATATATATATATAATATATAGTATAATATATATATATATAGTTAATTATATATTATCCTCACTCCGCTCTTTCTCTCTCATCACACACATACACAACAGAGAAGAGAGAGAGAAACCCAGAATATTAGCATATACACAATGATAAAAGATTTCAATTCTTGGACCGAAGTAAATGGAAAATATATTCTTTTTTCTCAGTAGAAATGTTGATGAACGATTATAACTTTTTGAAGATTATAATTTTTTGAAAAAAGACTTACATATGTCAAAGAATTTTCAAACTGTATTTACAGGGTTAACTACCAGTTTGGAATTTAGGAGCTTCCCTGCCTGCTGTGAGCCCTGCCCCTGTAAATCATCATTAGCATGTCATTAGCACACTGCTGCTGAGAAACAGCCTTTGAAACAGCCTTCTTTTCTTGTTGTTTTAACAGCAGCTGTGCCTCATTCGACAGCTGAAGTTGAAAAATCAGGAAATAAAGATCAGGTAAGAGCCCGGGTGGATAGGTGAGCAAAAACATCAGCAGACACAGAACCGGTTCTATGTCTGCAGCTCTTCAGAGCTAATGGTTCTACAGAGGTAGACAGAACCTATAGAAACCCACCCATGCACCTTGCATATTTTATTCACCTTTTGCCCAAATATTTTTGCAGCTGCTTAGATTTGTCTGAATGTCAAGGGAAGAACCTGCAAAAGTGAATTTTCTGCTTTGAGGAACAAATTAAAAGTGGGAACAAAGAAGAGAAACACTTCTTTAGCCACCTCATCCCAAAAGCCAAGGCCTGCCTCACTTTTAGCTATGGGCATTTGTGAGGTTGTAAACCTACATGTCTTGGTAGCTCCAGCAAGTGTGTGACAGTAGTAAAAAGATACTGAGAGTTGTGGTTCAGTAGTATGAGGTCAACCACATTCTCCACATTTCTGAGAGATATTTTCATATCAATATGAGTGCTCATTTCCAGTGATTACAGATAGATAGATAGATAGATAGATAGATAGATAGATAGATAGATAGATAGATAGATAGATAGATAATGTCAATGCTTGTTATCTTATAAATGAGGCTCTTTATCTCTTAGATGTAGTCAGTGTTTCTTTTGCTTCTGATCTTTAGCTCTTTCTTTTCAATTTTGCCAGTTAATTGTGTTGGATGCTTGTTGATGTTTAATAAGAAACATCAATATGTTGAACTGAGCTGAATAGCTTGTATGTTTGCTCTGATCTGAATAGGGGTTGATTGGGAGTGTGCTGTGTGCAAACTATACTGAAATTGCAGTATTTTTTTAAAAAAAAACCACTGTCAGGATCAGTTTGTCTGATCAGGGAGACAAAATATATCTACACCTATATCATCTATAAACTGCATTTGTCTGCACATATACCAGAGTAAACAAAAGCAAACAAAAAACAACAACCTGATGGTGCTGTGTCAACTCTGTTCTCCTCATCCTTTTCTCAGCTGGATATTTCATCTTATTTTCTTTTCAAAGAGCTAGCCAGGAGTTAAGAAAGTATTTTAAGCCAGTTAAGCTGGCTTTGATTGACATTAGGCCTTAAAGTAAATAAAGTCATGTTTTGAAGAGGCAGGCAGACAGCGAAGGAAAAACTTAGCTATCTACTGAAATCTGTTTTCAGTCAAAAGCCAATTGGTGTGTTTGTTTATTAATTACCTCTGCAAATGCAACTTTATTTTAACAAAATGAAGGATAAGAATACATTTTTTTTTAACCCACTCTAATGACTCAGAATAAGATTTTTTATTTCTTATTTCCAGTAGTCTGGATCCAAAAGCAGGTTGGTAAGATTAGTTACATCCCATTTTCACAATTATGATTGACTTTACTTGATACTGCATTAATATTGGTGCTTAAGTATTGATTTAACTATGTCAAAAATAGATATTTAAATCTTAAAAGTCTTCTTTTTAACTTACATTGTTACACCTTTTGAACCCAGAAAGGCATCATAAGATATGAATCAATTTGAAACCAGAATTTTAATAGTGTTCTAAATTACGCTTTACTCTAGCAGTTTAGATTGAAAAAGCTCTAGACCTTAGGGTTAGGGTTTCAGGTATCATGAAGTTTCTTCAGTGGTAATTACTTCTGTTCCATATGCAAAAAATACCTGCTATCTTACCCTTTAAAATGAAATCATATGTTTGTTTACAACAAATCCTACAAGTAGAGCAGTCTACAAAATGTTTTAATCTTGAATTGTGATTCCCATTTCCATAATCACCACCTCTATAAATACTTCAGTCCCTCTAACCAAAAAAGGCCTGTCAGGTTTTAGAAATAAGAAGACTGCCAGCTGGGTCAGATTGTCATTCCACCTTGCTCAGAATTGCATATCACTCTGTGTGGCGAGCTCAGTGCATTAAAGACTGAAGGTCACAAACCTCAACTAAAGAGTCCTCAGTATTTAAATCATGATGCTTATGAATTTTGATTGTATAAAACAGTATTATCTTCCATCAATCCTGAACTACTGCTAATCATAACTCAGCATGTTCTATTATCCAGAGGACCACAGATTCCTTATTTGTAGCCTACACTGTTCGATGTTATAAGTTATACATTTTATCTCCTATTTCAAGATATCTTTAGGCCTGTGGTCATGCAGTGTCCACAAGAAGAAGGAGAGCAAATTATGATGTCGGATGATTATTATGATTTTGCTCATGTTATCCACAACATAGATATTATGATTCAGTATTCTGCTGATTGCTGACTGCCAGCAGTTCAGCAGTTTGATTCTCATCAGGCTCCAGGGTGATTCAACCTTCCATCTTTCCAAAGTCAGTAAAATGAGGATCCCAATTGTTGGGGATAATATGCTGATTCTGTAAACCACTTAAAGAGAGCTGTAAACCACTGTAAAGTGGTATATAAGTCTAAATGTAATTGCTACTTTTACCATTTATGAAAAGGCTTTCCCAGATGTGTGATTATTTTGCTTCAGATTGATATACATATATCATTAGCAATAATATGCTATGGAAATTTGCTAAAAATTACTTGCTTGATCATTCTTTACAGTCAGCAAAAATATCTAACAATTTACCTAAATCCTTATGAGCCATTTTTCACTGATCTTTGTTCTTCCATTTTTTCTCTATCTGCAGTTTGTGGTGCATGTTTTATTCTGCCAAAGGTAAGGACTTTCTGCTCAAGAATAATTTTCCAGTTTGAAGTTGAGTTTGAAGTTTCTTTATAATTTTCTTACTTCTGGTTTCTTTTATTCCTTTATACTCAAAACACTGAAAATACTTACTCAATTTATTAACAGTTCTTTCTCCAGATGCTTTTTGGTCATCCTAAATTTTATCAAACCAAATGATTTCAGCATATTAGCAAATTATTCTATTTCATTCCTGACTGACATTCATTTTCTGTAAAGGATTAAAAAAAAAACATTTTTGCTAAAGTCTGTGGCAAAGCATCCCCTATTATCAAAGACCTTGGCTATCAAAACCACATTTCTGCCAGATGTCAATTCTTTTTAAACATAGTTCTCTAGTCATTTATGAAATCACAAGGGTTACTTGCAATATACAATATACGGACATGAGATTCTACGGTATTCCAAAAATATGAACTTTAAAAGATTTGAACCTCCCTGCAAAGGACGTATTGAATTCTAACTATAAATAATAACTAGTTAACTAATTTACTCAGTTGGGTGTTTTCATTCCCTCTTTTATTTCATGTACTGTAATTCTTTGAATTCATTTCCATAAAACCTGTTGATGAGGTTCAGTTTCAGAAGAACATTTTCTGAATCATAATATTTAAAAAGCACATTTCTGGAAACATTGCCATCTTAAATCTTATTAATATAGAGGTCTGGAATGGTCATTATAGTTGTCATCATGGTGTACAGGATATAAATCTCAACAAATGCCTCTGGTATAAATATATTTCTTTATTAAAATCATCTTCCCTGAAAGTCCTGTTACCTCAGAATGTGCTTTTTGCATATTAGAGGTGAGTTGCTTCTTCTGTCACTGTAGTCAGTCAACCATAGACTTGCCCTGCTTCAAAACCAGATCTGTTGGAAGCTAAGGAAAGCAATTTGGCAAGAAAAGGTGCTTTTTAAAGAAACATTTATCAAATTGGTGATCTATGGGAGACCTTATTTAAAATCAATGGAGCTTTTGTCAGTTTTGTTAAGCAGCAAACATCTAAACCTCGAAATAGAATTAAGCTGAAAAGGCTGGATTGACAACCACTTGGTGAAGGAAGGTCATTTACTTCTCTAGGACAAAGTTAATCCAAATCCCTCCATTTCTGTAGACTTGGATTTTCTTGCAGACAGAGACTGCAAGAATTATTTGGAATACATAGGATTTATGTTTTTCCCCCAACCTTGGGGGAAGCCAGCATAGAGGGGCAGTATCAATGGGATCTAGCATGTAATGGGAAGGGATTATGAGAGGTGGTGGCTCTCTTTATGTTTTAGTGCCTTCAAAATTGAGCACTAAAGTTGCACAAATGTTGGAGTCATCAAAATCTCCAGGCATGGGTTGTTCATTAATATTTCAAGAAAGAATGTTGAAATTTAACAATTTGCTGAGCATCTCAGTCACTGGTGCATGCTTAGTCCCTCTTCCCAAGAAGCTGGTCAGATTGGGACAATTTTTGTTTAATATAGGCCCCTAAAGCTAAAAAAAAACAAACCCAATAATCTTCCATCCATCCCCTCCAGCATAATTAATCACTAATGAAGATGGTAAGAGAAAAAATATGCAGTATTTTTACATTAATAAAATATATATTACAGACTGAGGATGGCTTCTTATTTTTACACTCTAACCATTTCCAGGTATAGAAGAACTTTCTCCCTAGCTCACTTTAATGTCTTGCCCTCAGCACTACTGGATGGGCGATTTAAGAAGCTCCCGATTAACGAGTGGCTATGCCCCTGTGACAGAGCTAAGGTTGAAACTGTGGAGCATGTCCTTTTATATTGCCTTATGTATAATGCAGGCAGATCTAAGTTACTGTCCCTCCTTGAAACAGATCCTTCTAGATGCAATGTTAGTAATTTGTTCTTATATTGTCTAGGGGATGGCTCCTCATACATCACTTCTCAGGTTTCCAAATTTTTTTAAAGATCTGTAACCATCAGAGGAGAATGCTGTAATTCCCCTTAGTCAAGTTTTTGATGACCAATTGTTCATGACTAATTTTCCCATGTACTTCTTTTGTTGTACTTGTGTTTTGGTCTGTGACCGCAAATAAAGTATTATTATTATTACATTAATATATATTATGTCATTAGTTTCATAAAGAAACTTTTTTTTTCTTACAATGGATAATTGGGCATTGTGTTAAATTATTTCCTGCAAATGAAGTCACTCTCTCTTTGGTTACCTTTTAAATTTTGATCAATTATAATGATAAATTCTCTGAGAGCCAAGTGCTTAAATGATTTCTACACAAGAAGTGCGCCTTTTGCATAATACCAAGATGGATTGTCTAATAGCTGTAAGTCAGGTTTTGATGTAATCCTTGAATATTCTTATGAAATGTACCATATACTGAATTATCTTTTATGTCAAACCAGGTTCTATAGTTCTTAGAAACGGAAAAACTCAAAGAACAATTGTTCACAAGGCATCAAGTTGTTGCCTTCTTGTTCAAAGCTTCTAATGTAGATAAATTGATGCCCATAAGAAATAAGCTTAATTCTACTTGGTACCTTCTTTGAATCAGTAATGTTTAAAACCAATTATCCATTTTAAAAATTTAATCAATTTTTTAAAAAAAGATTGTGCAAGTAGGTATTGCAATGATCACTATATCCTCTGCAGCTTGATATAGTAGTTAATGTGCTGGCCTAGAAATCAGAAGATCATAAATTCTAGTCTCTCTTTAGACATGAAAGTCAGTTGGGTGACTTTAAACCAGTCATTCTCTCTTAACCTAACAATCTCACAGGGTTGTTGTTAGAAATAAAAGAAGAAGAGTAAGGAGCATTATGTTGCCTTGAATTATTTATAAAGTAATGAAAGCAGGATAAAAATAACAATGTTTGAATACATGCACACACCTTGTATTCAAATTAATGAATACTCTGATAAATGGAAATTGTAAAAATGAAATATGGATACCAAACTCATTGCAAATTTGTAAGGAAGCCAGTTCTCCATTGCAAATATATTTTCCCTTTTTTATTTTTCTCTTTCCTCTTTATAACTTGCATAGAGAAAGATCAAAGATAGATCACACTAACCACTGCTCTAATGTGAAATTTCAAACTAGTTGTTCTGTTCTGGGATGCTGACACAGAATGTTGTGTATACAGTGGCCTAATCCAATAAAACATCTCTTATGTTTATATGTAAAATTGTACAGGAAGAATAATTTAACATTGTAGGATGAGAGCCATGTTGGGCAAAAATTAGGAGCAGTCAGGTAGCATCTTTTCCAGCTAATAAATTTTATTAAGAGGCCCAAGCAGCTCATGAGAGTTTGTGCTTTATAATATAGCATTTGTTAGCTGAAAAAAGTGCTATTTTGAACTTCATGAGCTAATTCTAAAAAGCTTGTCATATGGAAATTTAATGCACTGCATTGAAGACCATGGGCATGCCAGTGTGTTACCTGAAATATAGACAGTCTTTCTTGACTATTTTTTAGATCACAACTGTTAAATTTAAAGAAAGTTCACCTCAAATCTTTAAATCCTTAGGCTGATTAACAGTTTTAGCCTGGGAGTGAAAAAGACATTCAGCACAACTCTGCTGGGAAAGCATTTCAGAAGAATGAGGAGGAAAGGGGGTTTGGAGGAGGTTTGCTAACTGACATGTTGGAAATGGAGAAGAACGAGAATACATACCTTACAAATCTTCATATCTTGAATGCAGCTTAAAATATATCTTAAAAGCTTATGCTCTATAACAGTTAAACAAGACATAAAACTCCAGTGAGACTATTACTATCTAAAGTAATACTATTTTAAAGTATTTTAAAGTTGTAATAATAGTGGAAGTTTCTCATGAAGAACTCATTAAAGTTGATTAGAAGGCACTTACTAACTGATTTGAACAATAGAAAAGAAATATAATTATTGCCCATTTTATCATTTTTAATTAACAATCTAATTTCAGTAGCATTTTCTGCTGAAATAAAAAGCTTGGGGGTAGATGCAGTTTTCTTTATACATGGGAAACAAAATAATAAGCAATAAAGAATTTTACACAAAATGTTTACAGCTGATTACAACTTTGAAACTTGGAAGAAACCTTTCATTCTCATTTATCAACTAGTTACTCATGAAAAATATTGAACCAAAATTAACAACTAAGTGATTTCTAGCAAATTCTCCATTTCTTGCATAGATTCCCCAAATAATTAATTCCCAGACAAATCCAATAAACCTATCAGATGTAAATTACCATTTTGTCTGGATAACAGTATGTAAGTTAATTAGTGGTGATTTTTTTTGTAAATTCCTGAAAGGGACTGAAAACATTAAAGGATACAGGATGAAATCCTGAATAAAAAGTAGAAGCAGATTTTTTTATTTTACTATTTATAAATAAAAATAAACAAGAACTGATAGTTAATCCAACAAACCATTGAATCACCATCTAGAGAGTTTTTTCCCCCTAAAATGGACATTTATATAAATTTGGTTAATAAACAAATAACTACATATATAATCTGATATAATCTAAGCTTCCTAAACAAGGCCTGGGAGAACAGAATTTGAGAAGGAAGGCAGGTAATCGTAGAAGGTATATTTTGGCTGTCCTGATAGATGACATTGTTTAACTGAAGGTTCTTCTGCTGGATCAAACTGTCTTGTCTCGTACCATGGGAGATAGGCAGTCCCTCAAGTAACCAAAGCTTTTTGCTTTGTAGGGTTTCATAGGTCATAACCAGAACCTTGAATCACACAGAAGCAAACTGGTTATCAATTGACAAAGTGACAAAATTAGTGGATCAGCAAAATGCTGTGAACATAGTTTACTTAGATTTCAGTGAAGCAACAGCATGTAAGTATTAGTATCACTTTATGAAGTCTTAATAAGATCACATTTGGAATACTTCATCCATTTCACCACAAAGATGTTGGCACTCTGGAAAGAGTTCAAAGCAGAGCAACAAGAATGATTAGGGGTCTGGAAGCTAAAACATATGAAGAACAGTTACAGGAATTGGGTATGTCTAGTCTAATGAAAAGAAGGATTAGGGGTGACATGATAGCAGTGTTCTAATATTTGAGGGGCATCTACAAAGACAAAGGGGTCAAATTATTTTCCAAAACACCAAAATGCAAGACAAAAAACAAAGGATAGAAACTAACCAAGGAGAAAAAACTACCTAGAACTAAGGAAAAATTTCCTAATGATGAGAGCAGTCAACAATGGAAGAGCTTGCCTTTAAAAGTTGTGGGTGCTCCATCACCAAAGGCTTTCAGGAGAAAAAAAAAAACACTGGACAATTATTTGTTTGAAATGGTATAGGGTCTCCTGCTCAAGCAGGGGGATGGACTAGAACAGTCATCCTCAATTTTTCTGGGACCAGGGACCAGTTTTGTGAAATATCATTTTTCCGTGAACCAGAGTGGGATGGTTTCAAATGCAACCTAGATCCCATGCATGCACAGATAAAGCTTTGCTTGCCCACTGCTTAGGCCACCTAGCTTTGCTTGCCCACTGCTTAGGCCACCTAGTTTCCAACAGGCCATGGACTGGTACCAGTCCACAGCTCAGAGGTTGGGTACCCTGGAGTAGAAGATCTCCAAGGTCCTTTCCAACTCTATTATTCTGTGTTCTATGAAACCATTATGTAGAGCCATCAGGTAAAAATTGGAGTTCATGCAGGGAATTGGGGGGGGGGGGGGNGGGGGGGGGGGGGGAAGGTGGAGCTGGGGAGGACTTATTCTTCTAATAGAGAGTGTCAACTAATAATCTATTTATTCATAAGTCAAATACATGCTACAATTAAATTATTTTGCTTCCATATACTCTGGTGTACAGACCATATTACACATGGTAGTGTAAATGTATTCCTTATAGATCAGTCTGTAAAACAATTAATGTCCCATTCTTCTATTCCATTCTCCTTTTCCCTAGAAAGAGGTCTGTGGGTTGGGCCTCAATGAATTTGCTTCTCAAAAACATATCTAATTTACCTTGGGGAATAAGCAGTCTGGAACCTTTCTCTATTCGTACATCTAACTCCTTCTAATTCTAATCTCAACTGACACTGGAATTTGGCTTAAAGTAAAACCTGAAGGGCCTCCTCAGTCTTTCTATTTCAATCTGATTTATTTCAAGAAAAGCTATTTGGGCTTTTGATAAGATGAGTGGCATATCTTAAGGAGGGTGTCCTGGGATTGTCACCACATAAAAAGAAGATAAAATATCTAAGGAATGCTGCAAATATTACAGTGTCACTAACTCTGTTTCTTTAACCTTTAGGATTGTCTGGCATGATCCACCTGAGCCCTTGCTTATGGGAAAATGTGGAGTAGAATATTTTACTAAGCCTGCAAAAGCAGCTGTAAAAATGAGTGGTTAATCTGTTACCCAAGACTCCCAAAGAAGCTAATGAGGTCAGTGCCGAAATAAATTGTCATGGAGAATTAAGATTCATCATTTTCAAACTTGACTACAAACATAGGAAGGGGAAATAAAAATGAAAATGGGGGAAAATCCATTCTGACATAATATAAGAGTATTAATTTGAGGATCTATAGCAACCTTCCTGAGCTCCTGAACTCTGATTTGAAATTCCCAGAATTTGTTATAGGCATTGTCTAAACCGAATGGCTAAATCAAGATATATATGATTTCCAGCACTGCTATAGCAATGTACATCTGAACTCTGAAAATTCAGTTCTGTACAAAACATTCTCTGTGTGTGTGTGTGTGTGTGTGTGTGTATGTGTCTGTAGTCTTAAAATTCAGTGTAATATTAACATTAGACTGATATAATATTTTTAGGCTACATATATTGATATGGTAAGTTAACTATAAAAAAATAAAACAGAACATCATATGGTTCAATAGCTGAAAGTCATGACCACATAAACATGTCATTGATGTAGGCAATCAAAATCCCATCATAAAATATTTTACATTTTCTAGTTTGCCAAGGATAACTTCATATATATATGGACACAAAGATTACAGCACTTCTATTCTGAATTAATATAATTGTTTCCACATGGAAGCTATATGACTCATCTTCTGAAATTGACAAAGTTCATGGAAGTTCTCCCCTGCCCCCAAGGTTGCCCATAGAATCCTGATTATATAAAAGCATGTACTCTCTTTATGGCTTTTTCTCCTTGATATGGTTCTGAAAATTAGAAGAAATGATTTCTTTGAAAGTACTCTACTGCTTGATATGAAAATAACAACTAACTGTAAGAATTCCTAGGTTGGTGCTTTGTAGCTTTTATACTCTTTCAGAGTTATATTTGCCACATTCTCCATGCCATGTTGGATAGAACATGGAAAAATAACCTGAGTCTGGCCTCTAAGGTAACGATGACTAAACCTAATTACTCAAACTTTGTTCTGAACTTTTCGTGGTGTTCCATCGTCTGCTGTGAGAAAACATCTACACGGTTCTTGTGTACACTCATTTCATAGCTTTCAACTATTTTCAGTCATCATCAGATGAGTAATAACTCAATGAAAGATATGGTGACAGGGAGAAAAATGTTTCAGTAGCCTAAAGATTGGATAAAGTGGGAGGAATTCCAGAATGTAACCATGTAATGAAACAGATTTAGCACAAAATAGGGATGCTCATTCTGTTGTTGAATGTTTCCAAACAGTCTATGCTGACTTTAGAAGAGATCAGTGTGCATGCTTCTGAAGAGATCCAAACTTATAACATATATGATGAGATATATAATCATGCCACCCAGGATATCAGTCATGCTAGAAGTTGTTATGTTCATCATTATTTTCATATTCTTTCACCATGGATTTTTTTATTGGCTATTTTGTTGCTCATCACAAAACAACTGAAGGTGGGGTCTCCTAGCATTTATCCCCATAAAGGTGAATGAAGGATTTTTTTGTTTATTCATGGTTCTATGATGTAGGTAATTCAGCTATTAATAGAAAAAAAGAAAAAAGAAAATTGACTGGTTGACATTTCTCAACAATCTCTAGCATTATACAAATATAGACATGAACATGTTTATAGCATTTGAATATTAGCCCAGACTGAAAACTGAAAACATCTCAGAAGAAGTCCGATTTGGTTTCAACTTGTTTCATGAAAATTGAGAAACATAAAAGGTGAATGTGTTGTCCACTGGTGTAGGTTTCAACAAAAATCCTCACCTCACTTTGTTGGGAGGATTTAAAAAGTTACACTTTGAAAGTTTAAGGAAGAGTTGTTGCAAAGATTATTATGGTTCAAGTACAACCCATAAAGCAGAACTGGGAGCTTGTAGACCTACAGAAGTTCCTGAGTCATAGATGCAACAACCAGTGTGATTAATACTGAAAGACATTGGAAGTTGTAATTCAGTGATATCTAAAGGTTTATCACATATGATGAATATTCATGTTGTGGTCCATCAGAATGGGGCAGGGGGTTACATAAAATGCTCCTTCCCCCAAAAATTTTCCATTCGATTCTTCTGCTTTGAAAATAGCACACGTATAAATAATGAGTGTACTATTTTTTTCCAGAGGCTGAGACTTTGCCATACCTCCTAGCCCATGGACTGCAATCTGCATTGGCTAACAGCAGCATAAAGAAAATGCAGACTGGTTTATTATCAGTACCTCAAAACAGACAAAAAAAAGATTTCTAAAACAACCAAAGAGTAAGAGCTCCCTGGATGTTTGCAGATCTGCCCTGTTGCATAGGCAGGCATCACAATGGAGAAGATATGTTTCCTAGGTCTTGTAGGTTACCTTGTTTGATTAGGGGACATAGAATATGCCCACTTTACCCAATCTTATTCGGTAAGCAAAAACTATTAGATGTAGTAACCAGACCCATGCACAAAAATGTACTTAATTTTTTTTTCTTCCCTGATTATTAGCATGGATCACACCAAACTTGATTTCTCTCATATATAAAACTGTGATCATTTTTGTATCATTGACTGTTTTTTTTTGTCCTTATGAACAATGTAATGAATCATGTTGGGTTTGTTTGTGTGTGTGTGTTTTAAGATTTATGTTCTTTTCTTTGCCCATGACTTCATATAAATAGACTTATGTTTAACTATATGTTTGAAACATACAGTGTTCCATACATGCCTCTTGATTTGATTTGATTTATATAAGTGTCCATCTTAAGTACATGATTCTGGGAAGTTCATAGCATTAAAATAAATAAAAATATATAACAATATAAAATCAAATGAGGTAGAACACAACAGCCTGAAAATCATAAAAGCCCTTAGTATAGCCAGCAGTTAGGCTCAAGAAAATTTAATCTTTAAGGCCCTGAACAAGTCTGAGGTTTAGAGAATTAGGTTCCAGAGGTGGGTGTTGTTGCAAAAAAATCGTTCAGATTTCAAGAAGTTATTATGCATACAAAATAAATGCAATCAAGAAAGACAGAAAGAAAAAGAGAGAGAGACAGAGAGACAGAAAGAAAGAAATTTCCAAGTTTCTGAATGTATAAATTCCATTTGCAATTAATTTTCTTTGAGAAAGGTTTCCAGGTTATGCATGTACTACATATATACATTTAATAATTCCTTAGTGTCAACTGGATCCTTTTAAAATTATGTAATGCCCCTTTTAGAAGCCTGCATTAAACTGAACATCTGAAATCACTATTGAAGGCTTTCCTTTCTCTGCCCTGCCTTCTTCCATTGAACCTGAACGTTCATAACTATGGAGTCATCCTCTAGTAAACACAATAAATTATACAGTCATGCTCTCTTGGGAAAATACAACATTTCTCATCTGAGGAATAGAGCACACATTTTACTTCCAAGCCTATGCAGAAGTACCATTCTTTATGCATTACAGAATGTTTATACAAGTAAACCTGAGGCAAACAGACTCGATTGGTGTCAAAATGCACTCCTTGCAGCATTTAAGGTATTCTCTTTTAACATTAATCATGTGGTAAAATTGCAGCATTTTTTTGTACCTTGAGACTAGTTGTGAGGTTAAACAAAATATAAATGAATGAACAAGAAACTTATAAATTAATTTTACAAGAAACTTTACCTGAAACAGAGGGACCTGAAATACTAGGATCTTTGATAATCAAGCGTCAAAAACAGTATTTCACACAGGAGTTCACTATTCAAACTTCACCCATTTCTTCAATAGCATATTCCTGTCTTTTACCAACAAAATCCCGAAGCCAAACCATTCAATAACTGGCAGCCCAAAATGTTTTTCACTCTTAAACATGAATTGCCCTAAGTTTGATTGGGGAAATCTGATTTCAAAAAATTGTGAGGGATAAGTTTCATGTAGCTTGTCTATCAAGTGAATGGATTTGAGGAACATGTCCAGAGTTATATACGTGATTTGATAATAAAATAAAATAATCTCCCTGGTGGACAATTTCCTGGCTGCTCATCTTTCAAATCAATCCCATGAGAAGGTATCCTGAAAGAACTCTTTCCTTTCTGGCCACACCACCCAGATCCATAGCAAGAAGCATCTGCAGATAGAGAAGTCCTAGAACAATAGAAAGAGAATCAGAACAAAGGGCATTAAAAGTACAGAAATGCTAAAACATTTCTTAGGATACAGACAAAGAGAGAGAGAGAGACAGAGAAAGATACAGAGAGACAGAGACAGAGAGAGACAGAGACAGAGAGACAGAGAGAGACCTCCAAGGTGGGGGAGATGCCACTGTAGATTAACTGTAGTAATTATTTTCATTCAGTTATTTTGCCATTCTAAATATATTTGACACAAGGAAATTAAGCTTTATCCATTATTCATGATTTGCAATGAGAAGAAGAAAAATCTGACCTGGGTTCTGCTGACTGCATTGGGAGGGAGAACTTCCTCACTTTAATCCACTAGGATGGATTCCCCAGTTATGAAAATGGCAATCACTTGAACTCAAGGCATTAGATAAGAGAGACAGCAGAGACAATTCCATGCATGCTAGGGTCATTCAAGATCATTAATCAACGTGGGTTGTAATCATTGCATGTCACTATAAGAATAGAAAAATATTTAAAATTCATAACTTTCTATAATGATAAGAGACAGACACTAACATATCCACTCTCAGTCTATCTCCCTAACGATAATGTATTTGTTGTTTTATATGGTACAGTGATGATATTCGTCCATCATGTTTGAAGAGGACCTTGACATCTAATGGGTTGTGGGCTGTCCACAGTGTGTCCACAGGTGGCTAGTAAGGCCTATATGGGCATGGAATGTTCTGCCACATGTCGGGCAGACATATGTGGGCACCATTGTTGCAGCATTTGCAGCTCTAGCTTTGCGGAGTGCTCAGTTCTTTTTTTCTGTGATACTGTAGTTCTTTTGTCTTCAAATGACTGGCTGGATCAGTGTGCACCATGGTGGATCAATGTGCACCATGTCGACTGATCTTGTACTCAGGAGGTGATGTCAATGTTCAGGGACTTGAAGGAAGCTTTCAATGTGTCTTGATATCACTTCCATTGTCCCCCTTGTGATCGCTTTCCTTGAGATATAGAGGAGCTGTTCAGGGATGTGATGGCAATAACCCCTGTTCAAAGGTGTATGTACTGTATAGGTATATAAATATTTGAAATAAAATTTTAGGTAAGTACCTTATGCAGCAATTTGCTAAAGGACCTGTCACATAGGCCGCCGGAGGAAAAATGTATGTAAAAAGGACACAGCAGATGAGAAAATGTTCCATCTGTTGTTATCCGCTCTCAAAATTTAGCGAGCGACCAACAACGAAAGGAACAGACGCGGGGGAGGACGTAGGAGGATGTTAAGTGGATGCTCCATGGAAGCCCTAGCAGATGGAAGCGGATGGAAGCAGGATGGCACAACTGAAAGGCTTCCGGGGGAGCACAGCGAACGCGGACGTGCAGCGGAAGGAATGGATGCCTAGCGGATGCCTAGTGGATGCAAAACGTTCACTGCGCATGCGGGGAGGATGCATTGCGTCAGCCCCTCGGATATAAAGGGAAGCAGCTCACTAGCAGGTCACCATTCAGAGGAAAGACCTGCTGCCAGACATAGCTCCAGCCAGGCAACAACCGTGGGGAAGAAGAGGAAGCCTGTGCCAGCTGCTGCCAGCCTGGCAAGAAGGACAGGGCCACGCATCCCACCCCTGGCCCTGACTCTTCTTCTGCTGGGGATTCTGCTGCTCGGCTGACTCTTCTGATGCTGGAGCTTCTGCTGGCACTGCTCCTGGTGCTGGGCTTCTGCTGGGGCTTACTCTGGCTGGTTGCTTGCTCCTGGTGCTGGGGCTTCTGCTGGGGCTTACTCTGCTGGCACTGCTCCTGGTGCTGGTGCTTCTGCTGGGGCTTACTCTGCTGGCGCTGCTCCTGGTGCTGGTGCTTTCTGCTGGTGCTTACTCTGCTGGCACTGCTCCTGGTCCTGCTGGTCCTGCTGGTGCCCTGGTGCTACCTGTCCTGCTGGTGCTGCTGGTGCTCCTGGTCCTGCTGTGTTGCTGGTCCTGCTGCGTGCTGCTGGTCCTGCTTGTGCTGCTGGTCTTACTCTGCTGTTGCTGATCCTGGTCCTGCTGGTGCTGCTGGTGGCTGCTGTGGTGTGGTGGTGGTGTGGTAGCAGCCCCTAGAGCCTCGAAGCCCTCTGATGAGGGCCCAGATGGCACTGCCAGAGGGAGGAAGAGGCATACGCGTGAACGGGAGAGGAGCAATATACCATAGAAGAGGAACATGAGGAGGAGGTGCTGGAATGTCTGAGGAAGAACGAGTATCTATGGCGGAAGGACACAGGCTCTATCGAGACACCAAAAGGAAGCAGGCTGATTGGAGAGAGAAGGCAGAGAGCCTGGACTACACTTCGGAGGTCTCCTCAGCTGGGGGAAGCACATGCACACCTGGTACGGGAAGCGGCACCTCAAGAAATCTGGCCAGGCCACGGTCAAGCTGACAGACCGGGAGACCTACGTGATGGCCAAGTGCAGCTTCTTGGAGGGTGAGAATCCGCCACCGAGGACAGCCCCTCTGACAACCCTCTCTCTCAGGCAGCACGCAGAGAGCCAGTCCTCTTCTGGCCAAGAGTCAGGTCCTGTGTCCAGGCAGGTATTCTGTGGAGCATCCACGACGGAGACCCCCCCGACAGCTGCACTCCCCGTGATGGAGCTGCGTGGAGGACCCCTGACGCAGTGGGAGCAAGGAGAGGGCACTTCCACCAGAGAACCAACCCCCATCCACCCAGCTCCACCTCTACAGAAAGCAGGCAGAGAGCCAGACTGGAGGGGCAGAGCCACACTGTCCTGCTGGAGATCAGGGACACCATCAAAAGCAGTGTAGATCTCCTCTCTCAGCTGGTACACCACCGACATACCATCCTCAAACCGCAAGCCTTCCTCACCTACATCAACCAGACCCTCCGGGACATGTCCGAATCACAGTACCAGATGACCAAGGACAGGATCACTGGTTTTCTTCACAACCTTCCAGACCCAGCTGAACCTGCTCTCACCCAGTCCAAGTCTGCTCCTCCACCCCAGGTGATGTCACTGCCCTTCAAGGCTTTCCACAGGCCCTCACCTACCAATGCTCAGCTACCAGGAGCTCCAGCAGCACAGGCAGCGCCTTCCCAGTCCAGGCACAGGTACATCAGACGCCACCGGCCCACGATGCCACTGATGCCACCGACACCACCGATGCGCACCCACGCCACAGATGCCACCCACTCCTCAGCTCCCTCAGCTGCAGACCGAAGCACAGCCACTCCCTCCTTCCTCCACCCTACAGCCAGCCCGCTCAGAACATCTGTCATCGGTCTTGGACTGACACTCCATGTCCTGGAGGAAGGGGCTCTCAACATCACAGGACTGAGCCAGCTCTCTGAGAGCTTCCTCCACACACCGTCCCCTGTTGTCCTCTCGGGGCCAGGCACCCCAATGGTGCCTCAGACCAGCACTCCAGCAGCAGCCACCTCCACAGCACCTGGACCTTTCACCCCTGAGACTATGGGCACACCTCAGAGTGACTGAGAAGAGTGCCAGAGACTGGTTGCTACTTGTTGACATATCTTTGCTTGGGACACTTTACCTGGGTCATTTTGCCTTTTACAATTTTTTTAATAGATTATCTTTGGCTTCACATACTTGCTTCAGTTTCTTTTAGTCA
The DNA here is from genome assembly GCA_004320025.1 of Laticauda laticaudata. Lineage (NCBI taxonomy): Eukaryota > Metazoa > Chordata > Lepidosauria > Squamata > Elapidae > Laticauda > Laticauda laticaudata. The sequence continues at coordinate 5,312 of BHFT01064387.1, read as the reverse complement.
ATAAAGTCTTGGTGGACATTTAGAAATGGTTTAAGCCTTTGCATGCTTGTGGATGGATTAGATAGCAGTGGGCATGGGCAGGGATACCTTTGGAATGGTAATAGCTGTGGGATGGGCAGGGATACCTGTGGGCTCGGTAATAGCTGTGGGATGGGCAGGGATACCTTTGGATGTGGTAATTAGCTTGGGAGATGGGCAAGGATACCTTTGGGATGGGTAATAGCTGTGGGATAGATACACCTCCAGTTGCAAGCCATAGTGGACTGTATGGTCCACCCTCCGGCCTCACACCTTTGGGCCCTTTATTATCAATAACAATGTATCATTCCTCCACACATTTCAACATAAACACAACCTCTTTTATTAAATGCCCTCTTCATTGTAGGGCTCACTCAACATACATGGCACAATCTCATGCAGTGTGATGAGAAAGGCTCAAGGAAGCATCCATTAAGCATCTATCATCCTGTCTTACGATTCCACTGCTCCAGCTTTGGGAGTTGCACCAGTGTTTCAAGGAGGTTGCGCTGCTTCTTCCTTGATGTGGAATCTGTATGGGGCCTTGCACATCCACAGTGACTTCACGGTTTTGCTTGCCTTTCATTCCCCAGGCTATGTCCCCATTGGCCTTGTTGGAGGTCCACGAGCCTGTTTCTGCAACACTGGGTAGTGGGTGCTCATGAGATTGTGCAGCGATGCAAGCAAGCCTTCCACGCCATCCTCTCACCGGTCGTGTCGGCGATGACTGCAAGGTGGTGGAAGTACCTGGAACCTGTTGGCCAGGATGCCAAAGTGTTCTCCACACCGCGCCACCGCCTTGTCCTGGACAGCCTATAGTTGAAGATGCCTCTCTTCACGGGTGAGGCATCTGGAAGTGTAGGGCTTCATGAGGTAGGTTCTGAGGGAGAAGGCGTCATCCCCCCACGATGAAATGTAGGCACATCTTGTGTGTCATTGGGCAGGGGGTGTGGATCTGGGAAGCCCATGATGAGGTTGCGTTCCAGCCCCTCCTTGAGGTCACTAGCTGATATGAGCCTGGGCATCTAAAGGGGAGCCGTTGCCTGAAGCATCGATATACATGAACTTGTAGTCAGCATCACCATGGCAAAGAGGATGATGCTGAAGAAGCCCTTGTAGTCTGTGATAAGTGGACCCTGACTTGGCTGGAGCTTTGCTAGGCCACGTGCTTTCCCATCTTATGGCTCCAACGGTGTGCGGGGAAGTTCCACTTCTTGATACCACTGCTTCTGCAACTTTCTTCATCCAGCCTTCTGTGTGAGGGGCACTGGAGGAGCTTCCTTCACGTATTCTTTCACTGGATGGCCTGCACCACTTCTGCTGACCACAATGCTGATGGTGTTGTGTGGCACCCTGCCAGCCGTACTGCATTGCTCCTGTATGTGGTCCCGGAGGCAGGTGGTGGCAGAGTCAGTGCCACTTTGAGTCCAGGGTCCAGGCTGGGCTGGAAGTTGGTGCTCACTGCTTGGTCAAACCTGGATCTCAAGCGCTCGACAACTTCGTCAAACTGGGCTGGCAGCATCCCTCATGAGTTCTGGAATGCACGAGTGTCTTTGTTCCTGAGCTCCACCATCAGCTTGTTATACAGTCCTATACTCTGTCTCTTCTCCCCGATCCATCTTCGGACCCAGATACTTCTTGGAACACTCCTTTTCTTTTGCGTAGAACAGGTTGAAAGAGCCTGTAGATGGTTTGCATTATTGTAGAACAATGGTGGTTACCAAAGGAGTGTGTGATGATCCATGGTGGAGATGGCTGGATGCTGTGGAAGAGCAAGGCGCAAGAGCAAGATGAAAGTGGCTGAAGAGTCTGCACAGCAGGGCTGCTTGGACTGAAAGTGAGATCCAAGTGAGTTCCTCCCCCTTTTTATAGGAAATATAGGTTTTCCGCTCGGTGTCCTTTTGCATCCTCTAGACATCCTGCAGACATCCTAAATATCCAAGATACATCCCATAACGCAACGTTTTTTCCATTTTAATGCTTTGTATGCGAGCTGCATCTGCTTTCATCCTTTCTACGTCCATGCTTACTAATGCTGCGTGTCCGTTCCGCATCCATTTCGCTTCCTCCCTGTGTGCCGTTTTTCCCACTGGAGCTGGATGTGAGTTGTGCGGATGCACAGCGGATACCTAGCAGATATAGCGATGCGTAACAGATGATGACGGACGTCTCACGGATAATTTCCCCTATGCGTAGTGGATGTCTAATGGACGCATTGGAATACATTTTCCGCTCAAAAAAGTTTGTGCAGCTCAAAACTTTTGAGCAGATCAAATAATCAGTAGACGGATGCTGGATGGATTAGAGAGAGTATTGAAAAATGGATGCAGTGAGTACAGAACGGAAGCATCGCGTTAACCAACGGATGGCCAAGTGTTTCTCTCTGTTTTACATTCTCTTTCCATCCGTTGGTGCTGTGTGACAGGGGCTTAACCAAGGATTACATTAATCATTTCAAATTTATTCTTAATACATTTCCTATCTTTCAATAGGCCATTCTCTTCAAAAGCAAATGGCTGAATTACCCACTTCCTCCCCTTCCCAGGTCACAAATTGATGTTTCATTTCTTTCATTTGTAGCTCATGCCATCACAGAGCAAACATAACTGACATTTTGCAAATACACTGTTCTAATCCACTAGTTCCCTAACTAATATCAGTTGTTGAACTGAGTTGATTAGCAGCTTGGCAGATAAACTTTTCGTTGTTTGTGTTTGGGATAACATTGTTTACCCTAACTGGTTTAGGTAAAATAATAACTATGAATCATAGTTTGTATGTTAAAGTGTCTGCAACTTTAACTGTGGGATAGTAATTAAGGGAGTGGTTGTGAAAGCACTTTAAAAGAAGCAAGACTACAGCTTGCTCTCTCTCTGGCTTTGATNCTATAATTTTGATAGCACAAGCGTATCTGTTATTTTTACTGTATGTTAATAAACATACAAGCTTAGCTCACTCATTTATCTGTGTGCCTATCTGACTAACGCTGCACATTCTGTTTAGCTTGTCTCCCTAACCCTGGTTGGGGAACCCAGGCTTAACAGTTTGCTTATCTCATTGGCTACTGCACCACTCTGATGAATCATACAATGAAGGAAAAGTCAACAAAACTGTCAGTTGGAAAACAGAGCAGTATGTTTGGACCAGGGACCAAGATTTAATTTGAAAATAGAGCAAATCAACAACTGAAAAATGACATGACTGCTTCCTGTTCTATTTGGAAGGAAGGAAGGAAGGAAGGAAGGAAGGAAGGAAGGAAGGAAGGAAGGAAGGAAGGGAGGGAGGGAGGGAGGGAGTTCATGCTGGCTTATTAATACATGGAAGATCTTTGTTTGGTCATACTGAATAAAAGTTGAAATCATTTCTTGCAGACATGTACATGAATTCAGTTACCCACATCACAGTGCTTGCTGATAACAGAATAATTGACAGCAGAAATAAAGACATTCTTTTCTTAACATGATACTTTCAAGAAAAAATAAAGAACATTTGTTTGAAAACATGGCAACATTGATTTGCATTTTCAACATTATTCTATTGATGTCTTATATCACTATATAAGCATGAAATGTCCTACATAAATTGCTTTAAAGTGAGATAACACCATAACATGCAAGGAGAGGCATATCAATTGGTATTTTGCTGCTGTTTTTACATAATAATCTATTCCACAGATTGGAATATTTTAATGGGGTTGATAGGAAGGTGTAATGGAAAGCAAGTCCACACTACTGGTCTGTCCATTTTTCAAGCCAGTTTCTGAAATTCCACTTTGGCTTTAGTAGGCAGGGAAATGGTCCTAGTGCTCTGTATGAACTATGGCCACTGCAAGACATGGTTGGTGACTCCTGGAAAGACTGGTTACCTTTGCGTGCTTTCTCCTTTTAAGGTTGTACCTTCCCACAATCCCATGTATTTTGCCTTCTTTTCCTTTTTGTTCACCCCTGCTTCTCACATTATATCAATTGACACATATTTTACTTCTTCCCACCCCAGACATATTATGGAAATATTGTACTTGGATGCTGCACGAATCAAAGCAAAAGGGCATGGATTGTTCTTTCACTTCTATATTCCTTAATAGGTTCATGGAAATGTGTAACAAGAATGAATTTAGAATTTGGTTTTGCAAAAACAAACTAGCAGTGTTCCTACTTTAGAACATTGTAAGATGTTTAAAAAAGAGAATAAATGAAAAAGGAAAAGTTTGCCCTACTGTAGACAGAGGATGAGCAAACAAGGGGAACATGCTTCAACTAATTAGGAAGCAACTAAAAGAGACAATAAGAATTGAATGGAGCATAAACTCCTAGAGTTGAGGATGGTTCCTTGACTGAATACCCATCACTGCATCAATTCCAGGAAAATAAAAATCCCAGTAAATGCTGAATAGCAGGGAACATAACAATTCAGCAACTCAAGATGAAATGGTCATCCTCATTTAATTGTAAAGTTGTAATAACAGAATCGTGCCCTCACAGTCCATTTTCTTCATGAAAAATAGGGAGGGTGATGTCTGAGTCTTTTGCTCATGCTACTTTCTTGGCTACATTCAGGCCTCTTTAATCTCACTGTTGCCTTAATATTGGCTCTTCCTCCTATCCTTCAAGGTCATTCTCTCTTCCTATTATATCAGGTGATATACTAGGCACTTTAGCATTCAGAATTGGGGCTACTGCTGGAATGGAACCATGCTGGAGATCATCCATTCAGAAGAACTTAAAATGATTCAGGTCAGAAAAAAAGCAAGTTTGAATTTAAGTTGGAAAACCGAAGCTTTTGGAGCATTTGCTCCATTGGCTTGGAGTGACATCATCCATTTATGCCTCAAAAACTGGCAAGGGACCTGTATAGTGACAGGCCAAGAAGAAAGAACAAAATGCCCGTATTTCACTCATTAACAAAGGACCTTTTATATCAATAATTTATTCCAATGCAGATGCACTTTTACTGCCCATTTTATCTTCTCCCTTTTATGTGGTACTTAGAACCTGATTAAATAAAATGAGAGTTAGTCCTCAATGGCCTTGCAAAGGTCTCCACCAAATTCAGTAGCAGAGTAAATGAGAAGGTAAAGAAAGTATTAGTCATTTCTCAGTGGACATGCTTCTCCCTTACTAGTAACTGTAGTATTTCTATGGAAAAAGAGAACTGGGAGAAGTTACCTCATGGGTATGCTCCCTCGGGATTAAGTATTGAAGAGAGGATTAACAGATGAAAAGGCCCTGTCACACTGCCCAACGGATGCAAAACGTTTGTAAAAAGGACACAGCGGACGAGAAAAATGTTCCATC
>BHFT01064383.1:0-14687 GCA_004320025.1 Laticauda laticaudata | reverse complement strand
GTGTAATAAGAGAGAGATAATTGGCCATTTATTTTGCATACGAACATCTTCTTCCTCTTGGTTGGTCTCTACGTGGTGCGTTGGGTCTCTGTAGTTGGCGGCGGTGGCTTGTCTTCGTGACACGACTGGACGCTTTGACGCGGTTCATTTCTTGTTGCGTGTCTTCGGACCGGTGTTTTTTTGCTTGGCTCATTTGGATTGCGTCTGCTTCGGGCTGTTTCTTCCTGTCGCTAGCCCTACTTGGATACTTCCGTCTTTGGCGTGGCGTCCTGTGAAGGGTGAGGCCTGCATCATGCTGCCGCCTGAGTTGCTCTGCGGCCGGCGGCTTCGCCGCTCCCTCCCGTTTCCTCCGGTCAGGTCATGAGCCGGCTTGGCTGGCCTCTTCGGTGGATTCGTCCTCGCAACTTTCTCCAAACAGTGAGTCTCCCATTTTGCTCTTTTTATTAAGTTGTTTCGGATATTGTTTTTAAACGTTCTTTGTTTATTTTTTCGTGTTTCTCTCTCCCCCATTCTTGGTTGAAATTCGTTCGTTTTTTGTTATGTTGTTTGTTGTGTTTTTATCGTTCCTCTTCTAAGTTTTCGGACGGAGCTGGTCATCGTGCCGCTTCCACTCTGCAGTGGCCAGTCATCTGTACCGTTAATCGGGGCTATGATTTGGGGCTGTTCACGGTCCGGTGGATTTGTCTGGTACCCATAATGGGTGTCTTGGCCCTGTAAAATTTGTTCCGACTACCACTAAGATCGCCAATTTTGAAACTCCGTGAATCGTGTAGAGAGTCAGGGGGGTTTTTCTGTGTGTGGAAGGTTTTTGATGTAGCCGATTAAGCTGCGATCTGAGTTTTCTCCGCCATCAGTAGTTTCTGAATGGGGTTGTGTGTTGGTTGTGGTAACTCTGGTGTTTATTGTTGGCGGGTGATAGCCTGTTTATTTTGCTTTGGACGTCCGCAGTGTCATCCTTTGTCCAGCCTCCTTGGTAACCTGACCATTGCTTTTCAGCCCTACCGTTGTTCCTCCGCCGGATGGCCGGCGCTCGTGAGGGATGTCTTATCCCCAGGGAGGCTAGGTCATTGTTCGAATAGTAGGTCGGCTGGTCAGCAGTTGCGGTCCGTTTGTCGGACACTAGTACGCTCTGGTAGGAGCCATTGGGTTACAAAATGTTTTGTCTCTAGTTCCCTTATCACCCATTCTGTTGTCGTTGATGGGCATACTTTACCTACTAGCCAATTTGGAGTATGCGTCCACGACAATCAGAAGATGTGTTGCGTCCCTTGGGTGGGGCCCGCAGAAGTCGATTATGGATCTCGCCGACAGGGCCCTTGGACGATTTCCCAGTCCCTTATAGTGCTTTGAGGAGATGGTCTGGCTTGCTGCATTTGCTTGTGCACTGTTATGTTTCTTTAGATGCGCGGTCTGCTTTCATTTGCTCAGCAACGATTGGTAGTTGTTCTTGGTCGGGGGAAGATCCTGATCAGATGTGGTGTTGTAGGTGACCAATACTCAATCTGTCGCTTGTCCAATTTGCCATGTTCCACCCAGACATAGGCTCTTGCTAGGCCTTTATTTAAACAATCCTCCGCGGGTGTCCCTCATCCGCGAGTGCTCAGAAGCGCTTGTTTGCAATTTGTGTTTGGGATAACTATCCCGCTCTACGCCCAGTAGACGGATCCCCTTCTTCTTATAGAGAGTTTCAGTTTTGTCTGGTGCTGGAAACGAGCTTGGTCGTAAAGGTCTCGGTTTTTTCGATTTTCCGGCTCAGCCTCTACCCTAATCGTCTGCAGTTAAGTATTTGCGGTTTGCGGTCAGTTGAGGTCTTGCCCGTGGCTCTGGCGACATTCTCATTCGGCGGATGATGGGTAGACTTTCGGTGGCAAGGTCGTCTACTCGTAAGGCAGTCATCGTTGGTGCCTTCCAGCGCTGCGGTCTTCTTCCGTTGGCTGCGCAATGGTTGGCTCTGGCTCAAAGTGTTCCGTGACATCGGGACAATCTTGTTTCCCGCGGCCGTTTGTATAAGGGGTTGTAAGTTAGTAGGGCTGCTAGGGAACTTCCGACACTCTAGTCATATCCTTGGGGACAAGGCATGTCTTGGTGTGGGGCTTGTGTTTCCCGCCAAAATTCCAGAGTAGCGGTTTGTGGGTGCTGGTGACAATTTGAACAAACCCGCCGCTACCAGGTGTATGTGCATAATAATCTGCTGGTTACCCTCCAGCAACAATGTGCTCGGCCTCTCTGTCCAGGTTGGCTGTAGTTCCGCTCGGCTTTTGATCAGAGGTTTTTGCGTAGTGATGCACGGCGCACTCCTCTTGCCGTCCGGGAAGTTGGTGGCCTCAGGATGGCTTCCGACTCCAAACGGTGATGCGTCCGCAGGTCACTCTCAGTGGTTAACGTGTCTGCTGAATTTGGATGAGAAGGTATTCGATAGTTAGCAGTCTTTTTTATTTGTTTGAAAGGCTTTTCTTTCTTTGTGCCCACAAGCTCCAAACATTGCTTTTTTGTCCAGTAAAACGCGGTGTAGGCGGTTCCCTGCTATGTGTCGCTTATTTGAGTAGGATCACAGTATTAGATTTTATTAGAGTATCCGCCAAGAATGCCCTGTAACTCGCGGTTTTGTTCTCTTGGTTCCTGGTGCGTTATTTATGGCTTTAGTTTTCTTTTCTGATTGGAGCGTGTATAACCCTCTCCGTTCTATTAAATAGCCCCAGAAATTTGCGACGCTCTTTTTGTGGCGCAGGCAGCACTTTTCTTTGTTTTTATTTTAGTTCAGCTTCCCTGACTTTGGTTAGTGTACCTTTTTTAAGTGTCTGTTTAAGTGTTGGTTTTCATTTTTGTGCTGAGATTTAGGTACGTCGTCGAAGTACGGTACGTACTCCTTGTATGCCGATTTAGGAGGCGTTCCCATGAGGGCTTTAGAACAAACGCCTGGTGCCACCACGACTCGCCAAATTTGGAGTCGTCCTTACATCTGAGATGCCCTGCTTTGGTGTGTAACTATAAGTCTGTGCCTATCCGCTGTTCTCGGGTCTACTGGAGTTTGTTGGTTATGCTGTGGCCAGGTCGACGTTTGGCAAAAAATTTTCCTCCCCCCAGGGAATGTAGCATGATGCCTTGGACTTACTGCACCGGTTATCGCGCCCTGTTGTAAGTGCGCGTGGTTCAGGGTCGCCTTGCTGAGTCACCAAGATTCGGATTGACCCATCAGGCTTTAATAGGTGGTGACTTGGCGGTTTATCCCATTTTGGCATGGTCTGACAGGCTCTAGCACCCCTGGGCTACTAGTTTATTTTAGCTGTTCTCCTGAGTCTTTGCTTTTAAGAGCAAGAGCGGGACTCGCCTGGCTTTTGTTAGTCTTTAGGGGCTAAATTTGTGGGTCTAGAACTGAAAGAAATGAGGGTTTCCGCCGGTACTCTGCCGAAAGTGAGCCCGTCAAACACCTCTTGGAAATTCCGGATTAGGTCTTGCCTCAGTCCGTGTTTTGTTGCTTCGACTCCGGTCTATTCCCGGTCATCCCGATGCCCCCAAAGGCGCGAACGCATTCGATCGCCAGGAGGCTCGGCCTATTCTCGGTCGAGCTATGGTATACACCGCGGAAGTTGTACCTCCTCTGTCCGACATGCCTGTTGTTACCGAGACTTTGGGAATGGCCCGACTGCCAAGCTACTTAGGAGTTCCGGGCTTTCCCCTGGTATCCTTGAGCCTGTTAGCCGTCGTCCGCTTTATTTTAGTTCTACTGTCGGGTCTGGCGGACATTACTCAGGGACTCAGTGTTTGTTTTGGTGTCTGTCCATGCGAGACCATGGACAGGAAGCGATACCCGAGTCCACACTCCAAATCTGTCGCTATGGCTTTCCTTCAATTTTTAATTGTTACGGTTGATTTTCTTTTTCCGCTTTCCGTCTTAGCCGCTTCACCTATTTGTAAAAGTGTTGATGTAGTATTTCTCTCGTGTTTGCGGTTTGCACTTGTTTTTCGCTGCCACTCTTCTCGCCTCGCCAGGGCTCGGTCTCGCGGCACTTGGCTCTTCGTTCGGCTGTGTTTTTTCTGTTCCTGCGACTTTCTCGAATGTGCGGCCTCGTTTCTTCGCACTTCTGCAGATGGCGATCGAGAAACCGCTGCCATTCCGCTCGTCGGTGACTTCCTCCGCAGCTCAAGGCTTCCCGCCAAAAATTTCGGTTTTCGCGCTCTTTCTTGCCGGCATGCGTGCGGATGGGACCTCGTCGTCTTCCGTCGTCTGACTCGGAGTCTCGCTCATAGTCTTCGTGGTGGGTGGTAACTGGGAGATTGTTTTCCTTCTCCGTGGCCGGGTTTTGTTCGTCCTGCTTGTGTTCATTCATCTGTCTCCATCGGTAACGGGCTTGACTTTTTCTGCGGCTTCGGGCGCTGTGGCTTCCGCGATGGCTCTCAACTAAGGTTATCTTCTAGGCTTGGTTCCGGTTAGCCTACTTGCGCCGTTGAATCGCTTAGTCCCAGGATTGACTCGTCTCCTGCATAGCTCGTGAGGTTAAAGGAATTCGCAATCTCCCCCTATCTGTCCGGAGGTGCGGTAGCGAAATCAGCTACCCGAGTCTCACCCTTCTTTCTGGTCTTCTCCGGTAGAATTCGTGCCTGTCATTATGAGGTTATGGATCACCGGTTGGTCGCGTAGTGCGTTTTCAGTAGTTTTCTGGAGTTCGGACGGCAAGTTAGCTGTTTAACGTCTTGGGGCTTCGCCAGGGCGGTTGGGGGCCGCTTTTTTGGAAAATGGTCGGCCCGCAGTGCGTTAGAAAAAACGGCTCTTTTTTTGCGGTTGTTCGGGAGATGTCTTCCTTTCATTGCTCTGCCCAGGTACATCGTGGAAACGGTCTCTGCAGTATCCGAATCCCAGTCTTCCCTCGCATTGGGATTAAAAAGGTGGCGCGGCCGGTGCGGTTGTTCTCCTAGCCATGTGCTGTTGTCCATCTGGAATTCCGTTCTCGTCACCGGCGCGTTGCTCGGCTTCTCGGCGTGGTCAGTCGGACAATCCCACTGGGTTGTGCGTGGCGCCAGGTGTTTTGGTCGCGGAAAATGAGCACGCGAGCCGTACGGGACCGGGTTCCAACAGCAAGTCCTTTATTGTGGAAGCCAGGAGTAGTAGATTAGGAACGATTCGGCGTCAAGCCGCGGCCGGTCTTTTATCCATTGTTTCGCCGGGCCGGGGGCGTTGCAGCCAAGTGACAGTTGTGTTTTGATTTTGGTCCCGCCTTTGCCCGCGGCTGCCAGGGATTGGTTCAAAAGGAACCAAATCCCTTTGTCGTTCTGAAGTAGCCATCAGGCAAATGTAATTATTGAAGCGCAGTGGCTATTGGTGCATAAACAGAACAACAGCCACTGGATGATTTTGGGCTCAGTCACTCTCATCTCCACCCAATTCTTTCACATGATGTTGCTTTAGAGGCACGTAGACAGGAGTATTGAATATGCTATACATGTTGTTCATAAAAAATATAATAAAGGGCAGGGTTTTAAATAAATAACATAAGAAAAATTGTGGCCAATTAACCATGGTGGTTGGTTACACGCGGGAGTGTGGCTTTCATGCTGACTACACAAGTTCCCTTTATTAACCAACTCAATCCAAATGTTATGTCAATTGAATAGGAGCAAGAAGAAGCAGAAAAGCTAGATGTGAAATAAGTAGCAGCTGAGAAGAAATTTAAGTCTGACTCAGATCCCTTAGGATAAAAAAGAAAAAGCCAAGGGGTTGAAATGTTGCCAAGAGCATGTTGGTGCCATGATTTAGTAATAAATTGGGCATGATGGCCTGGAAGGTCGCTGACGAATGCTAGCTAAACGATTATGGTTCTAGCAGCCATGGAGAAGTTCTGTCTCAGCAATTAAGCTTAATGGGTCCCCTGGTTGTCTGTTTATTAGATTTTTTACTTAAGTGGCCCATATAAATGACTAGTTCCTTTACTCATTTGCTGAATTGCTAGAATTTTTTAAAAAAATCAGTTTTAAAGATGACCACGCACGGGTTGAAGAAACAGGCAGCCCATGAAGCAAACCTGGCTCTAAAGGAGGCATTTGCAGAGTCATCAAAGTCAACTCAATACGATCATTGGAGGCTATTTGTACAGGCTTCATGGCCAGTATTTGTTAGGGTAGTGTTATATGCCTATCAGAATTCGAATTGACCATGATCGATCGTAGATCTATGTGGTCCCCAACCTTTGGGGCACCGAAGAATGAGTTCTGTGGGAGCAAGGGTTTTTCTCTTTGTTTTTTGAAAATTTTATTGATTTTAAAAACAACAGAACAACAAACCAAAACATAGAACATTAAAAACATTAAAACATAAAACATCTTTTTTGAAAAGCTAGGCCTGATCCCAGGTTAAATTCTTCGTACTCTGACCACAAATTCAAGTTCATGCTCCATTTTTATATTACCATTCGATATCTTGTTACCATTCCTATCATGTTTCTACCTAGCTTCTCTCCGTCTTTTATTTTCTATTTTTATTTTATTTATTTTGTCTCAATTTCAAATCATTAGTATCTCTTATATTCTTTGTCTGTCCTGGTTTCATGCTGTCCTATTATCTTCTCTCATTAAACAACATTTCTCCTGCAATTCACTAATTGGAGTATGAACACCTTTATAGCTTTCCCCTAAAGTTATAGAACACTGGTTATACCAATATCATAACTTCCATTCTGGATTTCTGCTTGATAACATTTCACACTACGACAGTACATTATAAAAAAAGAAAAAAGTTATAAATATAGTAATTGATACGATTAGGAGAGATGGACACTCGGAACTAATTCAGTTCCTAGTCATTATTTAAATATTCATTTAAATCTTACCTTTTACACATTACTTTTCAAATAGATATCACTTAGCTTTTATGAGACAACTTATAAATTTCCATAGTTGCTTCCCCCTCGTTCAACTTATATTTTATTAAAAATTGAGTATGTTCATAAATGTCCCGATTCCTTCGCTAATTCCAATTCTCGTGCCATTTATTTCATTTCCTTTTTTTTAATTCACAAAAGTTTCATCTAAATTACTATATTTTAACCCACTTTATTAATCCATATGTTTTTTCCACTTTTCTAACATTAGGTTTCTACTACTTATATAATAATACATATGCTTACTGTATCTTTACAGAATCCTTTTTTTCAGTTTAAATTTTCAACCCATTATCACTCTGAATATAGGTCCTGTTTCTTTACATTCATTGCTCCAAACTTTGATAACTTCTTCCCCTTTCCTTCTTTCTCTCCCCTTTTTTACCCCCGTTGTCTCTCCACCTCCCATTTCCCTCTTCTGTGTCCCTTTTCTGTTGCTTTTCGCACATTGATATGTCTCACTTTCTTTACAATTTTTCCCCCTTTTTTTGGGCCTGTTTTTTTAAGCTTAAATTTCCATTTCTTCCGCCCCCTTTCCCCCTTTTCCCTTTCCCAGATAGAGTTACTTCATTCCTTCTTGTGCCTCTCTTTATATTTTTTAAATTCCATTTTCAGTTCCATCCAAAAGTGCTGCGCATGAGAGCTTGTTTTAAACAACACCAAAATTGTTTTCGTCATTTCGGCAAATATAATTGTCCAAAAATTTCCAAAATGTCCATACCACAGTCTAAATACACACAAGTTGTTTTCTTTTAACATGCTTTTGTTTCTTTCTTCTTCTTTCACTTGTTTTCCTGGGGTTACTGTTTAGGCTTGCGAGCGAGTTCCGTTGGAAATGTATCTTTAGGAAGTCTTTATTAAAATTCCAGCTTTGATTCTTGGTTATTAACTTCCAGGCAGACTCCTCCTTCCAAATCCTGCCCTTATTTTTCCTCTCCGCTTCCCTCTATTAACAAAAAAAAAAGAAATTTTTTGTATGTTTACCGGCTTAAATCCTTTCTTATTCCCTTGGCATTTAATTATATTTCCAGTTTAGTTACCTATTGGTGCCAAAGTGGATTTTTCCAATTTCTCATTCAGCTCTCTTCACTGTCAATGTAGGGAGGGAGAGCGAAGAAAAAAAAACTTTCCCTTTTCACTTTCATTTGTTGCTTCCGACTCTTCTTTGGGAGCGATGTATCTTTTATAAAATTTAAATTCCAGGATACCTTTGGTTGTTGCTTGTTGTCCCAGTCAGCCAAAACTTTCACTTCTTAACTTCCTCCTGCACTTTCTTTTCCAGTTGAGTGCTTCTTTGAGACGACCATTTCTGACCGCCGCTCTTACCGCCTTCGGGAAAGGGAATTTAGCCAGCTGAGGAGGAGACATGTGGCTCCCCTCAATTCTGCTGGGGCTCCCCCATCTTTGCCACCTCTACAGGGTGGCTTAGCCCCGAAGCCAACTGGCTCTGGGCGCTCCAGTGGCGAGCCCAGGCAGAAACCACGCACGATCGCAGATTCCTGCCTGCCACCGAGGTCCTGCAAACCGGAAGTCCTCTGGAGAAAGGTTTTTCTGTGGACATAGAACTTGGAATTAGAATTAGAAGAACTTTATTGTCATTGTACAACAAACCTCTGGATGCACCCCAGCAACTGTTCACAATACAATAAAACCAAAGCACTTAAAAATGAAGATAAGAAAAATTGAGTACCCATGTGTCCATTTGCAATTCGAGAGTATGGTTTTGGATTTTACTGGTTTGCGCAGACCTCTGACCCAGATAACGCATTTCCTGACATTTTACTGGCAATTGTGAATTTCCTAAAGATGGGCTCCAGCATGAGTCTCTGGTTCCAGTGCCTAACCCAGATTGGATTCTACCATTATGACTGTGTTCCTCATAGGTGAGACAGTCTGCTGCAGAGACCAAAGGAAATTCAACAAGGATTGTCTGGACTACTATCTTGATAGCCAGATGAGAAGACTGATTTCCAATTGGTGTAAGTTGGTGAAGGCTACTCTCTGATTGGTTCTTTCTGGTTTTGATTGGGAGCTTTGATGGTCTTGGTTCCTGACTGGTCCATGCTGGCTTCTGACTGATCATTTTTGGAATACTGGTTTCTGATTTGTTCGCCCCAGGTTCTGATTGGTTAGACAGCAAGTCCTGTTTGGGTCCTCCTCCAGCAAAGTTTTTGATTTGCCCATAGGCAGATGATTCTTGGCTTTGCTTTGAGACAGGATCTTGGTCTGGAGCAGGGCAAGTAACTTGGTTTATTAACCTTGCTTTTTGAAGCTATTAGGATATTTGTGGCTTTTTGTCTGTTTTGCTAGGCAAGTTGGGAAGTTGTTCCTTATTTTTGGATGGGGGAAACAAAAAGGGGGGGAAAGTAAGATTTTTATTTGTCTTTCAGATTGGGGAGGCATATAAACCTGGAAACAAGGCACTGGTAAAAGTCCCTCCCAGGTAACCCAGACAGGAAACACAAGTAAATGAGCCAATTCTGCTTTAATGCCAACTCATTAAATATTACTATGGTCGTTTTAGAGTTGTCAACAGAAAGGGAGGGGGGAAAGGGGTTTGAAAGAGCAGTGTGGCAGCTTTGAAATCAAAAGTGCATTCCATGAATAGTTTTCAAAGATAGTAACTAGGTGATTGAAATTTCTGCTGCACAAAAATAATTGATGACTCTTGGATATGGATGTGTCTCATTGGAGAATATGAATTATGATACACCCAGGGGGTGGGGGGAAACCAGGGGCAAGGGTGATAGTGAATTATGTGTCTCAGAATTGGCTACCGGACAGGCAGTGCCGGACATGTTAACTCCCAATAAATCATTTGATGTTTTGGAAGCTTGGCTCAAGATCCATGATTTAATTGGGATAACTGCCGGAATCCTGACAGCTGCATTAACAGGATTTTGCAAATCTGAATGTACAAACTTCCTGCTGCCATTGATCGTTGCTTGATCCATTAACATGGATGTTTCCTGGGGGGGGGGTTCCCCTCTGACTGTTAAACCCTNTGGATGTTTCCTGGGGGGGGGTTCCCCTCTGACTGTTAAACCCTTGGGATCTCCTGCTTCTCTTGTTTGATTGTTTCCTAGGCACCATCTCTTCTCCCTTGCTTAACAAGGGCATCCATACAAGAAGATTTTTACTGTAAATCAATCTTTGAGGAGGCAGGGTGGAGCAAGCATTTTATTGAAAATAAACTGAGTAGGAGTTGTTGTTGCTGATAAGGAAGGATTGGGATTTTCTTTTTTCATGCTATTTTTGGAGTGAGAAGAAAAGCCAAGAGTTAAAGCAAAGGAGAAAATTAAACCAGATGGGTGGGAGATTGTATACTGATTGTAAACTTTTTTGATTTGTTTTATGGGGGTGGGAGGCAAAAAAGAAGTCAGATACTAGAAGTGTTTTAAAGTATATAAATTGATTATATGTCTAAGTGGTGAAAAAAAAAGTAGGTGGAATTAATTAATTAATTTAGTTAGTTGGGAAGAAGAACCTGGAAACAGGAGAATACTCCAGTTTTATTTTTTTTATATCTTGTTTATTATGTGTCACCCAATCTGGCATTATGTGTTCATCATTCTGAAATTTTAAAAACAAGAACAAACCAAGTGCAGAATTTCATTGGCTTTTTCCGTTGTTAAAGATAGATTTCTCAAAATATGGATCTATTTTTCCTGGGATTAGCCTTTTAATTAAAGCTATGTTGATGAATCTTAGTACTGCAACAACTGAATATTTATTTTCTTCCTTACATCCACAAAGATTCTCAGTGCTTAATAATTAAAAGCTAACCTTGTCCTCCTAAGCTACAATAAAATCATTACTAGACTGCTGGATTTGAATGAACCTATTCTAGATTTTGCAGCATCAAAGACTACAAGACTTAAGCTATGATCCATGTAGGGCTACATCCCAGGTATTCAGAACATCAGGTTTAATCAGAATTACATATGTTGTAAACTGGTCCAGAATACCACATACATCTTCTCTACAATTACCTTGGTCCACTGACCAATAAGTCTTCGAAAGTTATTTTGCTTCTAAAATATAGCCTGTACTTCTTCAGCGAAATTTACTGCTCTCAGATAACTAATCCAATCATCCTGCATTTCAATAACATGGTTATTCACTGCAGTGTAGTGATTTTAATTTTGATAAGGAATTGCCATCTTTGTTAACTGATACAAGAAAATGCAATGTAACTTTTGTTCATGGTCACAAAAGTAGGGGCTACAATGCCGATTTGAAATTTGTTTGCAGAAAGGTTCACACAGCTAAACAGCCTCCTCTCCCATCCTTGACCAGTCCCACAGGATGTCTGGATTACTCACTCATAACCAAGAAGAATGTATCCTTCACTAGTAAATAATTCTGCTTAAGGGAGAAGCTATCAGCATATGGACTGCTTTCCAAATTGCTTTGGTTTGGAAAATGGTGCACTTTTTATGGGTAAGAATAAGCAAGTTTACGTTAAGACTGACTTGCTTAAGAATACTTTTAAAATGTATATGAAACATAATATGATCTGTAGGCCATGTGTCCACTTAAAAACTTGGGTCTGTATTGGGTAAATTCAAGACACTTTAAATTCATTCATATTCTGTTTCAAAAAGTAATCTATTTGGATTCAAGCTGCATTATTTCAACTTTACAAAATGTATGGAGATTCTCAAGTCATCCAGGTCATAGTTGAAAACATTTCACTTCTCATCCAAAAAAGTTTCTTCAGTTCTGAAGAATTTGCTTCTTAGATGAAACATAAAACATATTCAAGGGGGAAAAAACAAGAATGTCCAGTTGCCTTTTGAAAAGCACTTTTGGGATTTGAGAAGTTTTTTTTTTTCAAGGTTGATATCTCAAAATGGTTTGGAAAAGGTATCTCTCTCCCCCCCCCTCCCTTTTTCTCTTTCTCTTCATTTTGAAGTTGGCTGTTTCTGACTTTGATCATTAAACTATAAAATCTTGTTCTTATCAAACACACAAAGGAAACTTAGAATTTAAGAATTTAAAGCTTGCAAAGAAAAAGAAAACACATGAATGTTATTGCTTGTAAAAGAAAAAATAGCACTAATGCATTTTTATTCTTAAAGAATTAAGATCTCCAGTATCTCCATAAATGGACTTAACTCAGTCTTCTGCAGAAACAACTTATTTGCAGTTCTCAGAGCTAATTGTTGCTCTTCATTTCAAACTGACAAGATATTTATTTGATGCATCATGTTATTGTGCTAAACTTTATGAGCCTAATTCCATGAAAATAACTCAGTTGGGATGAAGTCCTTGAGATGCTTTACAAGCCCCACAAATCAAAAAGACATTTAAAAATCTTTACAAATCTTCTTGTGCTTTTTAAGATAAGCATTCTTGTACTGTCACCCTTCGCCAGAGGTGATGCTTGAACAAAAAATAGCAACACATAGAGAATCTGGGATTGTATGTGCCACAGTTCCTTACATGTCTGCAGGAATTCTGCAGAAGTTATATTTGTTTAAATAAAGGTAAGAAAAGTAAGTGCAACCTGAATTTCTGGTCCTTTGGTTGATTCAGTTGATGAAATAGTAACGGTGTATGAAGCCATCAAGTCACGTTCTATACGTATTAAACTAGAACAGGGCTTATGCAAATACCCTGGTGATTTTTGCCACTTTGAGATTAATTTCTGGAGAAATATATTCCCAGATGGCTTGGAATCCACACTTTGGAAAGCAACACGTACCATAACATGGAAGTACATATGCAAATATGGTTTTTCACTCTATATTATGTGATGGAGAAACAGCTTTAAAGAAACCTGTGAATCTGACTGAAACTGTAATGTGTTGCAATTAATTCTCAATTGCTTTCTTATGAAAGGTTGTTGGTTACCATTCCCTGCTATGCATTCTGCTTGTACACTTATAAATATGGCCATAATTGAGCCCAAAATCTATGTTATTAAGTGAGGCATTTGTTAAGTGAATCACTGCAGTTGTTAAGTTGATAACATGATTGTTAAGTGAATTTGGCTTTCCTATTGATTTTGCTGGTCAGAAAGTTGCAAAAGGGGATTATATGTGTTGTGTTATATGTGTTAGCCAGCAGCAGATGCGGATGGCTGAGGAGAGCGAGGACTCTGATGAAGGGCCAGGACCATCAGGGAGTGGACTGCTGCCTTCAGAGATTGTGGGGTCTGGCAGCAGTGATACGAGGTTCTCGAGGATCCTGTGCCAAGTGCACGTGCACGAAGGATTGCTCTGAGGAAAGAACAATTACAGCAGCACAGGTGACTCGGGAGTAAGGCTGCAAGGTAATGGCCCCTCCCTCAAGAGGATAAAAGCCAGGTTTGGAAAAGCATTCTTTGCAGACAGCAAAGAAGCTCTGAAACTTAACTGGTGACATCTTAGTTCATGTTTGGAGAATCTTGTAAATTGGTTCTTATCTCTGGGTTTTTTTGACAGCCTTGCCAAACAACTTGGCAAGGCTCTTTCTTGTCAGAGCTGATTAGTGGAAAGCAGCCTTCAGAACAGAACTTGTTATTAAACCTTAAAAGGTGGGGGCTACTGCCTTTGTCTGTATTTGCTCTTTGGGAACCCAGTTGGGTCAGAACAATATGTCCTTGAGACATGGCACTGGTCATAAATATGAACCAATTGCCACTCTGATCACATAATTAAGGGGATGCTGTGAAAAATGGTCATGAGTCATTTTTTCTGTGCCGTTGAAACTTTGAACAATCACTAAATGAACTGTTATAAGTCAAAGATGACCATATTACATTGGATTCCTGAATTCTTAATGGAGTTCAGTGCAGTACAAGCTGAATTAAGTAAGAACGAGATTTTTAAGCAACACTCGTTTTCTCAGTTTTCAAAGAAAATGTAAATTCCAAATAAACATAACTCAAATATTTCAACAATTCAAGTCAACTCATAGCTTTCAGGAGAACTTGGAAATGAAGACTTTCCATGAAACCTTGTCCTTATATTCAGTTAAAGTCAAGGTTAGCAGTGGGATCTTGTTCCTTGGTCCTTACTTGGAGTTTATTCACCTGGTATTGCATAGTTCTACAGGAGAAGCATTTCTGTCCACCACCAAGGAGACACATGAAACAGGAGAAAGTGTTGGAGGGCAGCAAAGGGCAGAGATAGCAAGAAGACTAGAAAGAGTTTGTAAATGGAATTTTTCAGTAGATCTAAATGATTTTCAACAGTATTTCAAGCTGAAAATATAAGCCAGGGAGGCAATTTGCTGCCTAAGGTATTGATCTTTTTGAATAATAAACCTTTCTTGAAACCTTTCTCCCCTTTCTTAAATTCAATAGAACTTCTTCAATTATATATAATATTTTCCCCTTGATAAGTAGGCTGGATCAACACATATAAGCACAGAATGAGGCACACATAAATAAAGCAAAGCAAAGCTATGCTTGCCTTGAATAATAAGGGAGGAAGTTAATCTTTTTAAACTGCTTTTTTCTGAACTTCCCTCTTGCCTAACTTAAGGTACAAGTAAAGATCATCTTTGTTGGATCATGGGAAAAAGACTCGAGATCAGTGTGACTTTTCAGCTCTTTATTAGTTGTATTGGTCCGTGCTAGACCTCGGAGCCGTGGCAACCCTTTATATAGGGATCACTTGCAGCTTGCCTGGCCAATGACGGCTCTCTGAATCTCCTGCGCT
Organism: Laticauda laticaudata; assembly: GCA_004320025.1. Classification (NCBI taxonomy): domain Eukaryota; kingdom Metazoa; phylum Chordata; class Lepidosauria; order Squamata; family Elapidae; genus Laticauda; species Laticauda laticaudata. The sequence goes on along the minus strand of BHFT01064383.1, from coordinate 163 downwards.
CGGCCTGGCCAATCGTGGTTGATTCAGAGTGAGCCAATCACAGCGCTTCCTTCAACCAATCAGTTCGTTGTATTTCTGTACCAATCGGATTGGGGTATTTCAAGTATGCTAATATAGAACATCCCTCCCCTCTTGGTTCAGTCCAACCTACATAACGTAGTCC
>BHFT01064379.1:0-30419 GCA_004320025.1 Laticauda laticaudata | reverse complement strand
CTAACACCTCCCTAAATCAGTTGGAGGTATTGCAACATTATCAAACTTGCATGATTCCTTTATTATAGCCAATCTTGATAAAAGTGCTTTTAGGCTTCCTCAGGGGAATTGATTTCTTGGTCTGATCTACCTAGCAGGATTGATATTGAATGTTCCTTTTTCACTGAACAGCACTGACACTTTCAATTAACTCCACACTATTTTCATTATGATTGTCGCTTTTGGATGCTATTGGCAGCTAATTGGAATTTTCATTGTCCTGGCACTTGATGTCATCTATAAATTTGGTCTTTCAATACATCACCTCCCTCCAGATAATTCATGAATTATTTAAGTAGATAGCAATCCAAAGGTAATTCTTGGGGTCCTGTTTGTTTCTTTATATAATTAGACTTAAATCCTAGATTTAAGTCCTAGAAAGCACCTCCCAAGAACAAGTTTGGCATAGTGGTTAATTGCACTGAATTAGGAACAAAAAGACCCAGGTTCTAGTTGTTTCTTATGCAAAAATGCCAGCTGGGTAGCAACCCCCCTCCTCCACATCCTGGACAAAGGAGCTGGCAAAGCACTTCTAAGAATATTGCCAAGAAACTGTATGGATGGCTTTGTTGCTTTTGCCTACCCAAATAAACACTGCTTGCAAGAGTTTTGCTCACCAATTGATTGTCAACTTATTGTGGCTCTCTAATCAGAGATTTGCAGCATCAATACACAAAAGTGAAAGAATAATAAATAATGCGCAAATTCTGACTTCCTACCATAAAATGGGGAAAAAATTATGCTCTGAAGTTAGTGATCTAATAAAATGGGGAAAAAAATATGCTCTGAAGTTAGTGATCTGTTAGTGATCTAAGTTCTTGTGCCCTGGAATAGCCAGTCAGGGAGCTAAAAAGGATAAATGCAACGCAGGACATTGTGTTAAGTAGAATCTAGGAGCTCAAGATCTAAATTTTGTAGAATAGATTGGAAACTAATACTGCTGTAAGCAGTGTACGTAAAGAGATGCCTCTAAAGAAATCCAGGAATGTCACACAATTCACTTAAAAAAAATAAATTTCTAAATATTAGAAAATTGGTAAACATTACGTTGAAAGGAAGATTAAAAAAAGTAATTTCTCTCCACAATCCTTGGAGTTTATTTAAAATGCTAACAATGGAATCTGTTAGTAAATATACTAAGCTTAGGGAAGGTATTGGCAAAATCCAAGGGACCAATGAACAGCTTAGCAACGCATTAAAGCAAAGAATTCTTGAGCTTCTGTTGAAAGTAGGATATACAATAAATAAGAATTAATGGCTGAATGAGATGAACCGAAAGAAACGAACTGGTAAAATAACAAATGCAGGAAGAATTTGAACAGCATGAAGAACCTAAGAGAAAGAACATCCAGAATTGAAATATATCTGGAATAGGAAACTGACAAGAAGGCTATTGGCTAATTAGGAGAGATGGAAGGGAGGTTAAATGTATGCTAAAGGATAATAGGAAAACAGCAAGGAAAGAGAATTCAGTCTTTGTATCTGTCATCAATGGTGAAGGACAAATAAGTATGCTTAAGATAGCTTTTTAGAATGAAGATTGAGCAGTTTGAGATAAATAGAAGTAATAAAAATAAATAAATAAATAAATAATAAATAAAATATTTAAATAAACACCAAATTAACACACTGAAAATAAATAATCCTTGGGTGAGAAAGTGCCCACCAAATAGTTTTCTAAAATTTAAATATGTGACCCCATTTTTTAAAAAGGATTTGAGTAATGCAAAAAACTATAAAACAATTCAATATCTGTTCTGAGAAAAATTGGTGAAGGTATTGTTAAAGTAAATAAACCTACAGAAAAAATTATGTGGCCACCAGAATTCAACGCTAATTTGATGGCACATAATCAGTCAATCAAAAATAAACAAAAAGTCTTGATGGAAAGGAATTGCTTTGATTTCTACAAATGTAAGACTTGCCTTTGAGACCTTATCAGGGAATATCAACAAGTATGTAGACAAGGCTGATGACTCAATAGATGCTGTATATTTAGATTTACAAATAGTGTTAACAAAGTCTCTTAGCAAAGATCCCTGAACAAATGCAGGTGTTATGGGATAAGAGGAAGAATTTTTTTATGGATTGGTGATTGGCTGAAATAGGAAACAGAATAGAAATATCCAAGTAGACAATTTTCATAGTGGCAAGATGTACATAGCAGAAAAAACATAAAAACCAATGCTTTTTAGCTTATACAGAAACAGTCTGTAGAGCAGTGAAGTGGCCATATTTGTTTATATCATAAGCAAATTTGTTTATGATATTATAAACAAATTTGATGTTACAAAAAAGAGATTTCTAACAAGAGCTTGGAGCTCCAAAATTAAAAAGAGCTCTAAGAAGGTATATCCAAACTAGGAAATGGCTTTGGTTGCAATCAAGCACAACAAAGAGCTCAGTTTTGAGACTACACAGTAGCAATCAAAGCAGACAAGTATAAATTCATATTTGTTGCATCTGCAGTTTTGTGGCTGGCAGCCCTGTTTAGAGTAACCTAGGCAACTTTAGGGAAAGATGGGTGAGACAAAGGTCCTTCAGGAATGCCAAATGAATGGGTGGATTTCTTAGCAGAAAATGTCTCATTCATTCTGTTCTAGATGCCAGTTGGCCAGTCTAAAAGTGATGAGTGAGGCAGTGTCTCATGTGGTAATTTAGGATTCTTTTGAGCCTGTTGAATCTGATGGACAGAGATGCTGCTTCTCAGTAAACATTTGGGCAATCCAAGAATATTGGTCCCTGTATTACAATCCTCTGCAAAGAATTGATTTNATGCTGCTTCTCAGTAAACATTTGGGCAATCCAAGAATATTGGTCCCTGTATTACAATCCTCTGCAAAGAATTGATTTATAACCTAGGAGATGCTGTAGGCCAGGGCTGTCAAAGATTCCCGGCCTGTAGGCCATATGCTTCAAGTGCTGGCCATGCCCACGCCTGATATAGCGAAGGCGGCGGGGGGGGAGGGAACTCCTGATATGTTATATGATGCTGCCATGACGATGTGAGTTTGACACCCCTGCTATAGACTCCTGGTGGTTCATGAATCAGAGATGGCAGCTGTGGATAGAGAAGCCTTTGCCTGACATCAGCTGATGTGCCTTACCTCAACCAGAATGACCTGACAAATTGCTCCTAATCTGATAATCTGTTAAAATTACTGCAATGCACATGTGGAGGTTGGCTTTGGCAATCACCCAGAAGCTACAACCAAATGCAAAATATAGTTGCAAGATTGCAGATGGATTTACCTTGTCAATCAGGAACAGGGTGTCAAACTGGATTTCTTTGAGGGCCAGATCAGCATTGTAGTTCTCTGAGGGCTGGGGTAGATGGGATGGACATTTTCTGCAGCACTCTGCTGGCCAAACCCGAGTGTCCCATTTTGGTCATCAGAATGCTGCAGGAGGCTGTTCTGGCTGAAAATGGGGTGCTGGGGAGCGTGAGGCCCCCCGCGCCCCACTTTGGCTGCCAGAGGCACTGCAGGCTGGTCCTTTGCTATTTCCAGGCTGGCTCCACGGGCTAGATTTAGCAAGATTTCTGTTCAAGTGACCCTCATAGCTACTTGAATTTTCAATTGTATTTTGAAACATTACACATTATCCAGGAATTGTATGGATTCAATTAAACATTGCTAAGTAAACGAGTAAGTAGATACAGTTCAGTGTAAAGAGGAATGAAATGATGCATGTTGGCACAAAACACAAAGGAATTCCCATCTTTTTATCTGAGCTGGCAGTGAATGATTAGGAAAGGCATCTGGAGTTATGGTAGTTATCTCAATAAAAATGTCAACTTGGTGTGCAGCTACTGAATAAAGGCAGATTCCATGCCTGATATCATTAAGAAGGGAATAGAACATAAATCTAACAAATGTAATGAAGTTTTTATAGAAACCACATTTTGGGAGTGTTGTATACAGTTCTGGTCAGTGCACTTTAAAATAGGGAGTATGCATCAATGTCAAAAGTAACTTTTTATTTGAAAAGCTATCTGATACAGAATTTAACTGAAGTTGGTAACATTTGTGGATTATAATTTCACATTTGGGTTTCCCACTGCATTGGAAGCTTGGATTTCTTGTAACATAAGGTTTTCAGATCTAAATTTGATTTGATAATAATTTAGACAAAAAACTTTATAATTCTTTGACTTACAATTTATAGTTATTCTTCATGACTGTATATTACGTTGATAAATGGAATATTCTAAAGTGCATTTATGAGTTTAATATCTAGCACTGATCCGACATTACCTTATTTTTTAATTTAATCTTATGCAATGTCATTTTATGACACCGTCAGCCACCCAGTGTTGTTTGATAGTGAAATAAGTGACATATAAATTTGATAAATAAGTAAAATGTTTGTACATCTCTATTTTTGCCGTTTTTCTTATTTTCCTGTAAGAAAAGCATATTATATAGAAAGTTGCAAAAAATGGCAAATAAAATGAGGTGAAATAGCTCCTCTATCAGAAAAGCCTATAGCAGCAAAGATGTTTTGCTTGGATAGCAAGTAAGAGGAGATCCTGTATGTTAAATCATATTGGCATAAGTACTATGGATATTTCTCACACATGCAGTGTTAAGAATTTGAGGTAATCCATTTCAAAATAAAATGTAAGGAACTTTAAAACTGACTGAAGCACTTCTATGCTTCTGACTGTAAGTATTTATGGTTACCCAGCTTGGATACTTTTAAAAGGGTATGGTTTAGATCAGTCAAACTTACATCGTCATGGTGGCGTCATGTGACATATTGGGACTTTTCCCCCCTTCGCTGAACTGGGCGTGGGCATGGCCAGCATGTGAAGCATCTGGCCCGTGGGCAGGGAATTTGACAGCTCTAGTTTAGCTAATCATTGCTCCTAATATGCATGAGTACTTATTATATTACCTCCTGAATCATAAGCAATATGGTAAAACCACGTTTATTTGGTAAGAAGTACCACAATATCATTTCAGTACCTCAGGTGGATAAATATTACTTAAAAACGCGAGGCTACCACCCAAAATAAAGTACTTTTATTTGATACACAAGCGCTTTTCCTGTGGCACATACCCTAGGGCATACATAGTGTGTCTTATGCTCTCATTTGCTCAACTCAAAAGAATTAAAACTGTATTGAACAAAAATTGTATGAATTGAAAATATGGAGTGCAAGTTGCCTTTTAGAGAGAGAAAATTCTGTGCTTAAGTTACTCAGAGTTGAATTTATTTATTAGGGCCATTTGTCTTCCCGTTTTCATATTGCCTGTCTCCTTTCCCTTTCCCTGCCCCTCCCCCCTCATATGTGTCTCCCATTTCTAGCTTTATGTCCCACCAGCCTTATAAGGAATTTTTACATTAACCCTCTGCTCACCTTAAATAGGAAGCAAGTCATCTACTATTTCATCAGAGGCAGTATGCTGTATTTACTGGGCATTGGGAATCAATACTAAAAGAATCAGCATCATCTTTTAAAGATTTGTGAGGTTCCCAAAACACATGAAAGTTAGATTGGATGGGCCTAAGGCCTCATTTACCTATCACCCCTTACACTATCACCCTTGAAAAATTATACCAAGGTCGAAGCAAAACTTGATACAGTTATCAACTGAGCAGTATCCACAGCAGTAACTTATTTGGGATCAAGGACAAGTGAACTGAGCCACACACCAAATCTGTGTTGTTTCTTTCATCTTTAATATCTTTTCACTGCCATTTATTGTTCCAGATGAAACATTATCTCACATACCTGCAAAATAAAAAAATGGCAATCACCTGTAAGCAAACATACAAACACACACAGTATAATTGGAGGCTCCCAGGATTCATATTTAGTTATGAGTTTCGTTATGAAAAAGAGCTAAGTTATGTGCAAAACCTAGTAAAAAGCTAAGATACTCTTGCCCAACCTAATGCACCATGAAATGTTGGGTTAAACCAGGCATTTCTAGAATCAAAGTTGAAGGTTGGATTTCAAGAGTATACAAATGCTCATATATAATTTTCTACTACTACACTGCATTTTCCTTTTGCTATCCACTGCTCAACTTGGCAGTAAGAAAGGTAACTGCAAAATGTACGACTCCCTTTTATTGAGTTGGCAGCAAGGCAGTTCTTCAATCAAGAACAAATGTTCACATCAGATTAGGAAATTAGCACTGTAGCACTAAATGAGTTTACCTTAGTGAAATTATTTGAAACAAATGAGGGCAGGCCTGGACTGGATTTTGTATTCCAACTTTAAACAATTCATAACAATGGTTCTCCATCACCCCCATGTGGTCACACATTGTAAGATCTCAGCAGATCTATAATCTGTTTTAAACAATTTAAATCTCCACCTTTCTGCCAAAGCTTCTTGAAATTCTTTTCATTTGCAACCACAAACTGGGGAGTGGGACCATTTCATTCAGTTTCTCATTTTACAATAATTTATTGGGGAAAGTGGCAGGGTTTACTTTAGACAGTGATAGTAGCAGAATTTGTTTTCATCTTGCTTTTTGCAGTTATCACAAATAAACCTAGAGAAATCAAGCTATTTCATATAGGTAATCCTCAACTGATAACTGATTGTTTAATGACTGTTCAGTTACAAGGAGGTGCTGAAGAGAGACTTATACCTATCTTTGCACTTTGACCCGGTTTCAGTGTCAATGCAGTCACATGATTAAAATTTGAGTGCTCAGCAACCAAGTATGCATTTGCAAACCTTCCCTGTTCCAGGATCACATGAGAACACCCTTTGTGACCTACCCAGGGGGTTTCCAAGAAGCAAAGTCAATGGGGGAAGCTGGATTTACTTGTCAACTTGTGTGATTTGCTTAATGACCACAGCCAAAAAGATACAATTGAATGCCGAGTCACGTGACTTAGGGATGGACACTCTGTTGTGGTCATGAGTTGAGGACTACCTTTTGTGGTGGTTGCCAAGTACAGACCTCAACTTATAACCATTTGTTTAGTAACCATTTTAAGTTACAATGGCACTGAAAAAGAAAAAAAAAACTTACGACCAGGTCCTGGCACTTACGATGGTTCCTGGCAGTCCCCAGGGTCATGTGATCAAAATTTGGATGCTTGGCACAACATAACTTGTGCAGAATTCCTGGCTTGCTCTTGAGTTGCCATGAGGAGGAGTGTGGGGGAGGGAGATCTGATGGATGCAACAGTTGGAGAAGATCGAAGAAGATCAAAGATCTTCCCAGCTGTCTTTTGACAAGCAAAGTCAGGGGGGGGGGAGGGGGAGCCAGATTTGCAGTAGCAACCAGGGGATTCCTTTAATATCTGCAGTGATTTGCTTAATAGCTATGGCAGAAAAGGTTATAAAATCGGGTATAACTCACTTTACAACCACCTTGCTCAACAATGAAAATTCCATTCTGAATTGTGGTTGTAAGCGGAAGACTCCCTGGACAGGTATTCCTCAATTTATGACAAAAATTGAGTGACTGTTCAAAGTTTACAACGGCGCTGAAAAAAAGTTTTTCACACTTACGACCGTTGCAGCATCCCCATGGTCATGTCAAAATTCAGATGCTTGACCATTGGCTCATATTTATGACAGTGGCAGCATCCTGGGATCACACTCTGCCACCTTCTGATGAGCAAAGTCAACGGAGGAACCAGATTCTCTTAAAACAACGGCAAGGATTCACTTAGTAAAATGTGGCAAGAAAAGTTGTATTAACAAATTTCTTACTTAGCATCATAAATTTCGGGCTCAATTGGGGTTGTAGGATGAGAACTACCTGTCTCCTCTCTACATTTGCAGTTTTATTCTCTTTTGAAATAAAAAAAAAAAGCTCTTCACTGATCAGGCAAACATTCTGATATGCTGCTTCTACTTATTTTTAAACCTTGAAGTGGGTTAATTTAGGGTCCCCAACTCCTGGTATATGGACCAGCTCCAGTCCATGGCATGCCAGAAATCGGGTCGCACAAACAAACGAAGCCCCATCTACGGGATGCAGGCAGCATGCAAAACCATGCCTCCCTTTGGTCCATGGAAAAACCTCTCTCCAGGGAACTGGTCCCTGATACCCAAAAGATTGGAGGCTGCTGGATTAACTTTTAAAGCACTTTACCAACAAGGAGGATTAACCCACTGAGACATTCAGGCTTGGCAAATTGCAGTGCTGGATTTTGGAAACCCAGTTGAATTTCAAAAATTCAGTAACTTATCTTTAGAAAACGTTCCTAAGATGAGAGTAATTCACAAAAACCAGGATGATCTATCATGTCTGCCACCAATCTTGTGAATTGCTGGCAGCCATAACTGAACTAGACCAGCTTTTATAAAACTAGTAAAATAAATGACTTGTTCTTTCCTGATATATGGATCTCATAATTACTGTGATAAAAAATGGCTCCAATTTTAACAATACTTATAAAGAAGATTTTCATCAGATGGTGGGCCCATCTGTCTAGTTGCAAAGTGTAGACAGACTGTATGGATCAGTGGTCGCCAACCAGTGGGCCAGGGACCACTAGTGGCCTGTGAGAAAATTTTGATGGGTCACAGAGAAATGTCACCCCTCAAAGCAATTAATCCAGGCTGTGCAGAAACACAAGGCTGCACCCCCCCCCCATGCCCCGTGGGAACACAAGGCTTGCTTCACTTGCATTGCAAACAACACGAGGTAGTGAGGGGAGGGGGGAAAGGGGGGAGGGGAGAACTTGCCCCATGTGCCCCACGCCACTGGGCTGTTTTTTTTCTGCTTCTTTCTTCTTCTTTTGGCTGCATGCAAGGAAAGCAGCAAAAGTCTTTCTTTCTCTNTGCCCCATGTGCCCCACGCCACTGGGCTGTTTTTTTTCTGCTTCTTTCTTCTTCTTTTGGCTGCATGCAAGGAAAGCAGCAAAAGTCTTTCTTTCTCTTCCTCAAACTCCACCAGAAATGAGTCTTTGGTACCCTGCAGGGCATCCTGCTTCAAGAGGCTGCTCCAGCAAAGACTCATTTCTGGCAGAGTTTGGGGGAGAGAAAGACTTCTGCTGCTTTCCTTGCATGAAGCCAAAAGTCTCTCTCTCCCCCGAGAACGGAGCTGGAGATGGTATCCTACAACTCCAAACAAAGAATGAACGATCGGAAGGAAAACGGGGTGGGGAATTTTCATGCAGACTTTTTGGGGGATTTTCCCAGGGTCTCTGGTCTGCGGGATGTAAAATTATGAGTTTGGTGGTCCTTGAGGTCCAAAAGTATGGCAACCCCTGGTATGGATCATTCTTTCACGTTCAACACCCACTATAAGCGTGACCAGCTATTTGCAAACTTTCATGATTCTAATTCTGCTACACAATAATTAAGAAAAACATTTTTCTTTTTACAACCCTGTAAACCCTTCCTTTGGGATGGAATCGGGGTGATTGAATGGAACTGAGTGTTTACTAGTTGGATGCCCTTCCTGACGCCTACACGGAGCTTGCAGCAGATATTTTTTCTTTGCGCCATGACAGAGAAACATCTGTCACTGCCTACGATTGAAATTCTTAGCCTTCTGAGTGGAAGGCGAGTGTCTTCAGAAAAATAATAATTTTAAAAATTAATTCTGCAATAACAGATTATTAAGGAATGTTTCAGTTTTCAAAATTAATTTTACCCACTGCTTTTATCATCTAGATTATTATAGGTAAGGTGCTATTTGACAGGATAAATTAATTTTCACATTGTTAAATTTACACAATAAAATACAGTTTAAGCATCAGATATTTCCAAATTAATACCCATCTATATCTTTATTTCATCTCATCCCCAATTTTTCAGAATTATTCATTCAAATGAATGAATAAAACAGTTATCTACGCTTACCATAACACTATATACACATTGCTCAGAGCAGTAAATAAGTCTATATATGCCTAGTACTATATAAAAAATGGTAGAAGATGGTATTTAAGGCTATATGAATTGTTTAAGATTTTTGGTTTAAATATAAGAATGAAACCTGTCACAAGCCTCTATCCCAACAATTTTCCTAAGTATTTTAAATATATAGATTCACATATTGCAATATTTGATGCATGTACAGAATTGTGATTTTGAAACCCAGCTTTTGATGGGAATAATTTTTCCAAAGTACAAATATTATACAAGCAACACATACACTTGCTATGAATAAAAAAACAATTCTTTAATCTCTAAAATAAGAAAGAGGATGCCTGGCTATTTAAAAAAGAGAAAATAGGCAAAAGGTTAATTGTACCTCACAAATTTACCTTGTCCCATTTGTATTTAGTCTGGACCAAAATATTAATTACTTTATTTAAGTAACAGACTGCTTGTTCACCCTTGCATTTGCCAAAATTATCAACTTAGCAACTGCAAAATAATTCAATATATAATAGAAATAAAGTTTTAAAGTCAAAAGTTCATACAAGGAACCATACTCTCCAAAACTTTACAGTGTAGACTGTGAAAGCTCACTAGGCATATCACAGACCAAATCCCAAATGGTGCACAAGATGCTGGAGAATGAGAATGCCAAAACAGAGAACTTAAATGCCAAGAAACAAATTAAAGTTAATGTACACATAACCATCAAAAGTCAGAAGATAATATTTGAAGGATTATTTACAGGAAAACTGTCATGAGAAAGTGTCTCTGTGTATATATTTATCATAGATTTATACACAATATTATTTAAATCCTATCACTCCTTTTTTCTTGTAAAGATAACTATATTTTGAGGGAAAGAAGGGAGGCTTACTTCAGAATTTACTGGAAATGAGATGCAACCTCAGAACAATTAGCCCCATTAAGTCAATACAAAGTCATGAATGTAAACAGTTTTAAAAATAATTGCTTGAATTGGTGGAGAATAATTTATGCCCAAAGAAAACAGCAGAAGGGATTTGCCAGGAATGATAATCATTGGAAATAAATCATTATAGGAAAAAAAGTCCTTCTGGTCTATTTTGAACCTTACCATAATAGTTCAGTTGGAAAAGTAGAAACACAAAGATAAAATTCTTTTAATTGTTTTTAAAAAATCAATGGACTAAAAGGGAATATGTGCGCACACACACATTAACACAGATATATGCCAGTGAACATATATAAGGCAGCAATATTCATGTATTTCAATCTCATAAATAATGCAGGTGGAAATAGAGGCTACCCAAAAAAGTAAAAATGCCAGGCAATACTCTCAACTCAATCAGAAGGATATGCAAATTCACATGATCTGCCACTATATAAAATAGTGGTATACCCCAATTTTCATACCCATTTCCTGCCAACTCACCTCATTTAAGAAGATTAAGTGATAAAAGGAAAGACTATGCAGGACCTAGAAATCAATTACCTAGAAAGGACACCGTCTTCCTGTTCATTATGAAGATTGTAGATTAAACAAGCTACTGAGCAAAGGACCTCTTAAAGTGACAGTTAAGTCTTATGAAATGCTGCTTCCTTTGAAGCAGAGCATTTGTTAGCTGGTTTTAAAGAGGAAAGGTGTTTTTTAAAGGTGGGGTACATCTAACGTGGGTATTGGCAGTTCTCCATTTTTACATGCACAGGGAAAGAATCTAATATTAGCAGAATTGATTAATTTCTTTCTTTTCTAAAGAAAACATGCAACCAAATCAACTTAAGTAGAATTCCCTCCAACATTCTAGAAATTTATCAGGGGAAAGACAATAGAAGTCTTAGAGAACAGATGCCTCTAAAACACATCACCTAATATCTAAGCTTCAGGACGGTTACAAAGGTAAGAAATAAGAGAGCTGACATTACCAAGAATAAAATAAGCCTCAGGGAAGGTTCACCTACAAACACCACTTCCATTCGATAGTCAAATGCAGCTTCTGGGTTCTCTCAATTTATTTCTGTCTGTTAGAATGCCTTAAAGAACAAAAATTAAGAGCCTCCATCACATCAAATGATTTCTTATTAACATTTCAACATAAAAAACTTGGTGTACACATAGGTTCAAACACATTACAGTTTCCAGAAAAATGAATACCAGGAACAGAAAAAGTGAAGTTTTAGGGAGGCACCACTATTTGCACCAGAGCTCCCTCCTTCCTGTGTTTCTGAAGTTGATTATGCGTACTACTAACAGAAAAAACTTTACCAAACAGACCACCAGTTGCTCCAAAGCCAACATCTGCTGAAATACAAGGTAGTTATGAATGGCAAAATGGATGACTTAAGAAACTGCACACAAACCCTATTCATTCCAGCAGGGGCAAGATGAATACAACAATGTAACACCCCAATTCTAAGCAAGGATAGTCAGTCTGTCCATTACACCCATTCCATGTCTCACAGATAACAAGCCTTGTGTTATCATGAATTAAAGAGCTTTCTTCCTAAGGTCTATCTCCTCTGGCTGTTCCTGTGTTGCAGGACTCCTTTCTGCTTCTAGGCAGAAGGGAAGGATGGGCTCAAGATGGAATCTCAGCAAATGGGTCCTGAGAGAACCCCCACATCCCACCCACCCCAACTGCTATTACAGTAAGATTACACAATGAAAACTACTCTAAAGGACTGAGCAAATGCCAAGTAGTAATGATGTCCCTTCTAAATCCTTTAGCCAATAGTTGGTTCTCAATCAGCTAAACCTGTACAGTGCAGACCAGGAGGATTTATTTTAGTCAGTGAAACTGTAATATCGTAGCAGGCCAGCAAAAGGGTTCACTTTTGAGCCACGAGCAATCCAGAGAGACAGCACAGCAGTGTGCTCTAGAGGTCCTGGCTGAAATAGCTAGAGCCATCAGGGCCGGCGGTTTCCTCTCGTGTGTACAGTTGTTTCTGGTATCGTGCTGTTACAGGAATGCCTCCTGGTATGCTGGGGAATGACACAGGGAAGGAACAATATTAGCTCAATCGCTCAATCTATAAAATGTATTATATCTGCCTCCTGGAAGCTGTGCTTACATCAAGAACAAAAGGATCTTGAAAAATCTCACAAGATTCCAGAAGGAGCCACTTCAAAAGAGCATGTGCACTTTCATGTTAAAAAATCGTTCTATATATTCTAAGTGGGACTTTGTGATAAAATGAGCATAGATATACCTGAGAAGAAATATTGTGAACTTTTGACAGAAAGACTCTTCAACACAACTAAAGCTATAATCAGAAAGTTTAACTTTGCATAGAACAGCTTGATAATCAGCCGGTAGGCTGATTGGTGCATTACCAGCACTTAGCAATCACTTAGTTTATGAAATATATTATATTGTGAAAGAAGTTGTTTTAATCAGTTTACCTGAAACCAACTGTGGTGTGCAATATATTATGGAATTAACTCAGTAAATTAATAATTTGGGTAATCCTTCAAAAAGAGATAATCAGAAAAAGCAACAGGGTATTTCTCCTGAGCAACATTTTCTTTGGCAGGATGAACAATCTTTGCATACTTACTCCGTCCTAAAACAACCTTTGCATACTTACTCCTTTTTTTTTACATAAGAACTTAATAATTAATATTATTTGTTTGGTTCTATACGAAGTATTCTAAAAATCTTTTCTGATTAAATAACTCTCCCATTGGCTGATACAATTAGAACATTGCTTCAGATGATTAAAAACAGACTCAGGGAAACTGAAGATATTTATTATGTACAGATTTGTGCAGTGTGCTTCTACCACACATGCCTGAGTCTTTAGCAATAGCAGTTTCTCTACTTTATAGATAAGTCCTTGACTTACAGTGGCAACTGGGACCAAAAATTCAGGCGCTAAGCAATGCAGGGTGACATCATGTGACTGCATTGCTCAGCAACAGCAATTCCTGAAGTCCCTGTTGCTATTGTTGTGAACACCTCTTCAAAATTTTCTGCTGGCTTCCAACAACCAAAGTGGGGAATCCAGCAGGAAGCTGCAAGTCCCAAGCAGTTCGTAAGCAGGCTAGCAGGCAAATAAATGGCTGCTGCCCGGTGGGAGAGGGAGTGAGGGGTTCATGGGTGGCTGGGGAGTATGAAGCTCAGAGGGGCTGCATAAGGTTTCGGGAATGGTGGGGACAAAAGGGTGCAAGTGCAACAGGGCTTGGGGGTGGCTGCTAGTGGATGGGAAGGATGTACAATTGTCCAGCAAGATAGTGCAAGTGTGAAGCTTGGGAAGGCTGCTCAAGTAGTAGAGTAGGTACGATGTGAATGCAATGGGACTTGGGATAGCCACATGGGCAGGGTGTGTGAGAGTGTGCATGATTGGCCAGCTATAGTAAATATAGTAAGACAGTAAGCAACACTTGAGCATTCCAAAGGCGGAGAGGAATGGCGAGAAGGTAAGCAAAAGCCAAAGATGTGAACCTAGGTAATCTTATCTCCTTCGAACCAGAAAGCACAGTCCTAGTCCCATGATTTCTCCTTTCACTTGGCGGAGTTGCCAGTCTCAGGATTGTTGAGCGAGGACAACACTATCTCTACTCCGTCAAATGGCTAGAATATTAGTATCGCCATTCTTGTGCTTAAACTTGTTCCAGAGCATTGGGAGCAAATTTGGGGGAGGCAAGAAGGATAGTTTGACAACAGAAATTCAATTCAGAGAATAAAGAACTATCTGCTTAATGCTGAATGTGCTGGTATGCCCTCACTGTGCTTATTGCCCTTGTACATATTTTGGCAACTTGCAGATACATAAATCAGCAAAAACCCCCCCCCCAATTTTTAAAAGAAAAACCACTCTATCAGCACAGTGAAAAAAACAATTTAAACCAGAAAATATTGAAGTTATCCGAAAGAATAATGAGGCAAATGTAACCTGTTCATTAAGAATATATATATATTTTTTACTGCTTCATAATTTGCTTTTCTGTGAGGTTTGGCATAGGTGGGCTGAGGCAGAGTGAATATCAAAGGATAGAGTAAATAGCAAAGTCCTGAAATTTCCATTTTCAGCATCATATGGTTGCTTGTCATGAGGAATTTTTTTTAAGGAATATTAAACTATATGGCCTTCTAGAAGGAAAGCATATAAATTCAATTCAATAAAGGAATGCAAAACCTTTATTACCACCAAGCATTATATATCACTAAACATTAACACAATCCAGTGGTCAATCTGTAAAATTACATTCGTTATTTTGAATTAAAAAATAAATAAGATAAAGCACTTACTGATTCTTGTGTTTGAAGCCACTGATATGAGCTTGATACTGCTCTATAGAATTCAGTACTATGTTACAGTCATTGCAGGGATACCCTTTTGCAGCTGAAAATATCACAAAATTTGAGCATCAAATTAACTGAATTAAAGAGCCACGTCGATATAATTAACAGTAAAGAAGCAATGACTCTATGTACTGTGATGCTAGGAATTCTAAGCAGTGTCATAATCATTGCCAGTTTAATTTATACAACACAGCATATTTATGGTCATATATCCAACTTTCCTATTTTTTAATTATACATCTGCAGGAAGTTCAAAACTTAATTGGAACATTACTGTTTTCAGGATTTAAATGTATGCTTTCAAACAATGTAATTGTTATATATGGGTGTGTTCAATTTGGAAAAAGGCATCTTGAGAGGAGATAAACATTACTGCCTTTCAAAGAGCCGCTCCAATAAAGCTCTGAGCCCACCATGATTGCAATGGTATTAAAAAAAATTAATAATGGTAGTTCTGATCACTGATCTCCTAAAGCATACATTCTTTATGAAAACTGTAGAACTCCTGCCACAGAGATATTTTTTTCTTTGCATTACTCTCATTCTCAGACCCTTAAACTATACCAGAAGGAAAATGAACATGTTGTTGTTAAAAAACTATTAAATGGAATGTCACAAACACACACTGTTCCAAATTGTAGTCTTACGTTTTGAAATTCATCTGTTTTTGGTTAATTATGTTAGAAATATTTTCCTTAGTAAGAATTGCAAGCAACATATTCAAATGAATACTTTGCCATGAATGTTTGAAAAAGGCAAAAAAAGACACATCTGTCAGATCCTCTGGGGATTATAATAATTTTAAAGGCGAGAAATATGTAAAGATCCTCTTCCCATTCCATAGGAAAAGAATGAAAAAATGTTGATTCTTAAAGCAGCTACTGAAATCAAAATGCTATATTTGTGAATGATTCCTTATAATTAACAGGACCAGTCATTTTTAAAATCAACAGGATGGAAGTTGCAGACTGGACAATCACTTAAAATTCTCATTATGGAAATTTTAAATAATGCTCTCTAGGTTGCTATTTCCCCTGCTATGAACCTCAATAACATCAAATTATTAATCTATCTAATCTAGTATTTTTCATCCATCCTTCCATCCAGGATTGTTGTTGCCAAGAAATGCGGTCATATGCCAACTTGCTTTATGACCACATCACTCAGTGACAGAAATTCCAATCTCAACTGCCTTCATGACTTGAGTGCTATCTATTATACTTAAAGTGTAAAGAGGAATACATGAAGATAAATATTTTGGAAGAAGATGTTTGTGGTATTACTGGTGCTCACAAGATTGAGTAGTTGTAAGTCAAGAACTACCTGTAAAAACAAACACTTAATGGATAGTTAGCACAATAATTCCACCACAGATCTCTGCAAAGCAAGTAGGAAGTTGCAGGAATACATATAAATGAATCAGAATCAACTTGAAGTAAGATGAACCGCACGTACAGTGGTACAAAACTGGGCAACCTGGAAGGATATATTTGGATTCTTATCAAATGAGGAGCAAATGGAAGTTAAGCTCTCTGCCTGGAAATATTTCAGGATGGGGTAGATGAGAATTATTACAGAATTTCTGTAAAGGGAGGAACAGAGGAGCATATAGCTGAAGGGAGTAGTGTGTCTAAGATATGTTCCTATGAAACTTCAATATTATAATAGACAAGTAATAGGAGGATACAGAAATTTTTTTGGAAGATTCCAAATTACAAAATTAAATGCTAGGCTTGGATTAGATCGAAGCACCATTCACAAATCTATTGCTTTATTTGCCATAGTTATTTTTAAACATTTCTTTAAAATATATATTTTTACAACTTTGATATTATTTTGAGAGTTCTATCTTTCTGGTCCACATCTGACGATGATGATGATGATGATTTACTTGTTTTATTTTACTTACTTCACAAATCATTTTGCTTAATTCTAAGTTCTACTTTACCTCTGAACTACCAAATGTTATCCTTACTTTGACATGCTTTCTACTTACAGTAATGGTATGGATCATTTGTATCATTGTCAACATTTAAATTTAAATTTCCCACTTTTTAATAATTTATTTTGGATACATTGTATATACATCTCTCTTCATTTTCTTTCTAACCAAAACCTTCTACACTAGATTGTAGCGCTATAAAAAATGAAGCCATATTTTTGCAGCTCATGAAAAATTAAAGAATTAGATGTAGAAATTCCCACACTCACCATTGCCTCTCTTAGAATTGGCCTCAGCCCTCTTGCTCTCCTTTTAGAGTCCAAGAATTAGATTTGGGAGAGTTTTAAAGGCATTTGTGAGAAACTGAGAGGTTTTTTTTCCCAAGCCCAGAATTCTCAGGATGACTGTTTTAATTCTCTCCTCATCTAGAAGGAGCAGATCCAATCTAATTACTCTGCACGTGAATATACCCACTGTGCAAAGTAGAAGAGTATATTTTGTTTCCAATTACATAAAACAGGTAGTCCTCGACTTCCAACAGTTCATTTAGTGATCATTCAAAGATACAATGGCACTGGAAGAAAAAGACTTAGATTGTTTTTCAAACTTATGACCATTCTAGCATCCCTATGATCACATGATCAAATTTCAGACTCTTGGCAACTGATTCAGTGATTTACTTAATTGTGGCAAGGAGGGTCATAAAATGGAGCAATATTCACTTAACAAATGCCTTGCTTAGCAACAGAAATTTGGGGTTCCTAAGTCGAGGACTACCTGTACAAAAGTGAAGCAGCCAATATCATGTAAGACATTAAAAACTAAACAAAAGGTTATTTTGGCATTACGAACATGTACAAATGATTCTGTTCTTTATTCTGAAAGCCTTCTACAAAACACTCACCATTGGAAACAGCTGGCTCCTCGGGAGTTCTCCCATAGTGTGCCATTAGCCTAAGCTTGGTTTCCTGCTTTTTGTGTTTCTTGCCAACATAGTGTTGTTTTGCCATCAGTGGATTATTGAATGTAGCATGGCAGAGATTGCAGAATTTGTCTGGGTCAGAAGTGTTTTGATTCTCTTCAGTAGAGGATGCAGTAGTGGGAAAAAGATTAGTAGGCTCTTTCTGAATGGATAAAGCTGCTACAAATATAACCCAAAAGATTAAAAACAAAAACAAAAAATTAGAGGAAAGATAAAGGCATATTTTCACAAAACCAGAAGTATCCTCACAAGGCCAGAAATTTCATTTCTTAGTCTGCATGAAGGTTGAATGTTCTTAGTGCATGCATACATATATGGGTTACAAAACAAATAATCTAAAATAGCAAAATGATCAAGGATATGTATTTTGTGTGCTTCTATCAGGCATTTTACCATTATATCAGTCATCAAACTTGGGACATCAGTGTGTAAATTCTCAACTTCATATATATGTTCTTGAATCTTATGTAGAGGACAGGTACTGCTGTACAGCGTTTGTACTATAGTGTATATAAACCCTAGACTATTCTGAAGAGAGATTTTTTTTTTCACAATGCCAGGAGAGAACTCCTCTTTACCTTCCTGATCATACCTTCTGTTTTAGGAGCCTGATGCTTCAGTTTCAAATTCTTGGCATGAGTCTTGCCTAAGTAGTGAGAATTAGCCACAACAGGTGAAGAAAAGGTCATGTTGCAGATGGGACAGCATTTGTTCCTGTCTTCACCGTTACTGCTCTGTTGCTTGTAAAAAGGAACACAGACATTTATTGGGATTGAAGGGACAAAAGGAAAGCATATCAAAATGTCCCATGTTCAAAAACTGGAACTTAAACTGTTAGCACCACTCTTTATTAAATATTGTCCTCTTAATTTAAAGCAAGACAGTGAAGTTAGTACATAATTATTCAAGTAAGGCCTAAAATGTTGTAAAATAGAAATAATTTAGCAGTATCTTATCATCAAACAAATGATGTAACGAGAGAGCTTTAGTTTAAAATAGGTTTATATGTTTCTGTAACAATATTAATTCACAATTGTCTCTGAATTGTAGTCTTCTAATAAGCTTCCTAAACTTATTTTCATCAAAGACTTGGATTTTTGCAACAATGCCCAATGTCAAAAATTATCTTCGGAACATTGTACTATTGGCCAAGACTTGCTGCACTGAATGCACCTGATAGATTTTCTATTATAATAAATATCTGATGTGCTTATTCTTTTTTGGAGTTCTGGTATTACCTGTTCTGTATCTAGCTTTATCTTCTTACTCTGACAGAATTCCTCTTCCCCATGGATAGCCATGTATCTCCGAACTTTGTTTGCATGCTTCTTACTCTGAAGGAAGATAACGGGACAAGAAGGACTAAGCACACCTGGGATTTTTTATACACGCATCAGTAATTTCAACAGCTACCTCTAGTTTAAACCACACCTGATAATGAGCAAGCTTCTGAGATTCAGAGATGAGCACTGCACTACAAACTTTGCACTGGGTGTCAGTGAAGATGTGGCTATTTTCTCTGATCAGCTGATCCACTGTAAAAGGCAAGAATATCATTAAATATGTATATATACATGAATGTGAACATGTGTAAATAATTTAAAAACTCTTGCAATCACTTAGCAATTTTCATGGGCTTTTCCAGAATAACACAGAACTCAAATATTCTTTGCTTTCTGACAAATATGAGTTAGATGTTCTGAAATGACAATTTTAGTGCCTTAATCAGACAAAAAGCAAATACTTTTTCAGAAAAAGTATTGTATTAATTACAGTTAACTCAACTAAACAAAAAGAGTGTCCTTGACCTTGGACTTGATTCCGGGTGATTTCATGTCCATAGAAATAGCTTGCCATTGCCTTCTCTTCCACAGAGAATCACAATTAAAGGTTCAATGTTTTTTTTAACTATTGATCCACATTCATTTTAAATATAATGCCAATGCTTTCATTAGTCTTTAGCTAAAAAAATAACCTAATCAATGGGATTTTTTTCTGTAAGAAACTATAGTTCTAGCGTTGTTTTTAGCTAATAAATCTTCAACATTTAACATTTCACATTGTGTCAATAAGATAAATATCCATTTTATTGGCTGTTTTAACAATATATGTAATGGTCAGTGTAATTATGTATCTATCCTACATAAAGTAACTGCTATGGTATGTATGTATGGATTAAGAAGAATGAAAAAAAATATATGTGAATAGAGAATCTTATCTATCATTGATCTGTAATTCTGTACAAGCACATCCCATTTTACAAACTCTAGCAAATCACTACACTGACACAACACTTACAAATACTACTGTTAACAACATCAGAGAGAGAGAAAAAAATCTCATTTGGGTTATAGTTACTTAGCAATAATATAACAGAGTAAGAATTACCCTCAGAGAACAAGAATTTGTGGCAATTTTATAAGGTTAAGAGATTTATTGTAGAATATGTCTTATAAATTAATGTCTGCTTTGTCATTTTTGTTTTCATAAAGATTATGAAAGCAACAGAATCATGAAACACATGATGTTCTTTTCTGATGCTGATCATATTTCTGCGCAAAAATCTAATAGAAAAGATTCATACCTAATACTGGTAGTTGGGAACAGGCTTTCTAATCCTGTTGACAATGGTTACCAGACAAACATTCCAACAGCTTGTAATAACAATTAGTGAAAATCCATCAATTGTATCTCTTTCCAGTTTAGATTTGGACATTATCCTTACCTATTTTTAAACTTTAGAAGAGTCTGAAGCTCAACATAAGGAAGTAAGTACACATTATCAATTCAGACAGAAAATATAAACTATTTGGGGATGAGAGTTCTAAGGTTGCCATTACTACATGTGCAAATAAATCCATGTAACATAAAACATACAGATTCTCTACTACTTGTCATTAAGAGGTCCAGCTCTTCTTTAACTCAAACCCCATGTGCCTCCTTATTCTATCTTCACAGACTTTCTAATGTCCAATGCAACTGCAGGAACGCCTGTCCTTATCCATTTTGTTTTGATTTAAGCTGAGGGTGAGAACTAGATAATATGTATTCATGGCTGGGATTCAGAATAATTATTTATAGGTGGTTTTATCTTTCCTGAAGATATAATTTTAAAAGATAGTGTTGAAGATCTCTTACTGACTTATTGACAGAGAAGATAAATTGGACCTACTGAAATGTTCTGATAATTAAGATAAATTCTTAGGATTAAAATTCCTTTTTATTTTGTAATCAGCACTCCAAATTTAAATTCTATCAAAAAGATCAATCCAATCATCGTAAAATCTGTTCATTACTGATGTAGAACTGCTAAATTCACACTTTAAATTGGATTCCAAAGGGGACCAGTATGTTTATCACATGAAAGATTAAAAGCAGAGACAACTTTTGTTATTCTAAAATTGTTACAAACTTTGCAAGTGTTTCTGTCCTTTCTTAAGCCCTTGTCTCACTGCACTAACGGATGCAAAGAGGATGTAAAATGTTAAAAAACGTTGGAAAACGCTATGCATCCGTTGTGTACTCATTGCATACGTGTTTCATACGCTCTATCCTATGAGCATCTGTCCACTGAGATTTCATCCGCTCAAGAAGTTTTGAGCTGCACAAAACTTTCTGAACGGATGAACTTTCCACCATGTACGATGTAAATCCGTGACATCCGAACAACAAACGTTCTATGTCCGTTTATCATCCGTTAAACGTCCGCTATATCCTCTCTGCATCCTCTGGGCATCCCCTCAACTCACATCCGCTGCAGCTGAAAACGGAAAGAGGGAGGAAACAAAAGGTACACGCAACGTCTACACAGCGTTAGTAGCACGGAAATAGAAAGGATTCGCAGTGAACGGTTTGCATCCTATATACATCCTCTAGGCTTCCTATGAACATCCGTTTAACATCCCCACTACATACTACCCACGTCCGTTCTTTTCCTTTCTGTTTATGCAAAATTTTTGCCACTTTTTGGAGCGGATGACAACGGATGGAGCACCCCCAAAATTTTGCTCATCCGCTGTGTCTTTTGCATACGTTTTGCATCTGTCGGCCAGTGGGACCTAGCCTGAAGTAAAAAATGTGTGCCAAAAGACCTTGATGACTTCGTGCAAGACTTCGTAGAAGCTTTACTGGAGCCTAGTTCCTAGCTGGAAGAAAGGAAAGTAATACCCTTCCAGGTGTTCAATTACAATGACCAACATCCCTCATCATTTATCATGCTGGCTGGATTGCTAAGAGCCAATATTTCAGCTGTAATTAAAATATCTCATATTCTCAATCTTAATTTAGACAATTATGATTTTACTGATTTTATGCTATAACATTTTCCCAGCCCTATGTTTTGGAAAAAGAAATTAATTAGAACCGAAGACAACCTGCAATCTTTTATTTTCAAGGGCCTGATTAAATAACAAATGGTACTATGATAATATCGATAAGCAAAATGCAGAAAACCTACAGGCTTATGCAGGCACACATTAAAGGTATAGATATTTAGAATATATTTAGTACCAGAGGTGAAATTAACCAATTTGATTCTGTGCAAATTACAGAAGATAACTTAAAATGTAAGATTAAAAAGGCCTATTTAAAAGATTATGCCCATATGATTCTAGTTCAACATTTATTGAATTTTTATGATTCCCATCTCCTCTATAAAGTGACTTTGGGCATCTTACAGATGATAAAATAAGTACAAAATAGTTAAAAGATTAAAAGAATACAGAAGTAAATTATTATTAAGAACTATACTAAACTTACAATATGGAATAAATACATTCTTGGGCAATATTTATCTTAAAATATAAGACTGTTACAAAATATGATAAAAAAATGCTCTTCACACTATTGCTTATATTAAAAATGATAAGAGAATACCAATGATGAACTGACTCTTATTCTGAATAAAATAATTGCATAGTCCACTTACGGTTGCCTCTCCCCAGCAGTTTTCTGAGACTGCAGAAGGAACAGTAGGCTCTTCCTATCTAATTAGCTAATGAAGAGAAGGATTGGGGTGACATGATAGCAGTCTTCCAATACTTGAAGGCCTATTACAGAGAAGAGAGGGGTCAATCTATTCTCCAAAGTACTTGAGGGCAGGACAAGAAGTAATTGCAGCTTATCGAAGAAAGATTCAACCTAGAATTTAGGAAAAATTTCCTAACAGCCAGCATTAGTCAGTGGAACGGCTTGCCTCCAGAAATTGTGAGTGCTTCATCATTGGAGGTTTTTAACCAAAGACTGGCAACCATTTGTCTGAAATGGAATCCCTGCTTTAGCAGGAGGTTGGACTAGAAGACCTCCAAGGTCCCTTCTAACTGTTACTATTTTAAGATACCAACAGGACAAAAATAATTGGCTAGGTGGAGCTTAGTATAATACAAATAACATTTTAATAACTAAATAGGTAACCACATCTTGCCTTTCTTACTGCAAAGAAGCATGCCCATATAAATGTAAGAAGACATATATAGCTAAATATCCAACTAGCACAGTAAATAAAATAAATAGACTAGGAAAAAGTACCTTTCTAGTCACCAAAAGATGAACCCAAGAACCCTTTCCAGGTAGAAGGCAATTTTTAGACTTTTTCCTGACCTGTAGAAGAAAGCTGTTGTCTTTTCAATTGCACACACTGATTTCAGCTGGCTATAATTCCATTTTGAGTAAGTTTTAACCAAGCTATACGTAAATTGTTAGCAAATACATGAAGACTGACTGTTTCTGTCCTCTTTTATAAGATAGAACTCTCAGGTCTATCTTTCAGTAACAAGAAAGGTCGCTCATAAGTAAGTCCTACTACTTTCTTGATCACTGAAGATGGAACCAATAGGATATGGATATACTATACATTGCTATGGAGTCAGTAGAGTTTAAAGTATATTCTGTAGCAGCATTTACCCGAAGGCTCAAACTTGTCTATTTTATATTAAATGAACGTCTGCTTTGGCTACTGTCCTACAACTGGCAATCAGCACTGGTAGCTGATGGAATGTGACTCTACAGGAATACACTATCATACTGTATCCAGTCGGTGCTTCATTGCTTTCTTCATCCTTAACTCCTTCTCTCTGGTTTTGAAGGTGAGTGAAGGCAAAAACTTCTCCCTCAATTTTCTTGCCAATTAAATAGTTTGTCTCCATGAAGCAGATTTTAAAACCCACTTGTATCTGCACGCGGGCTCCATGATGCAACTGCATTTTTTTTCCCAATTATTCATCCACATGGAAAATGATGGCATTAATTTGAGGAACATTTTCTTTGGATCTTACCTTCTCTAGCTTTGGAAGCATGTCTTGTTAGTGGACCTGAGAACTCCAGCAACTGTTTCCCTACCATGCTTTTCGCTCACATAACGTTAAAGGCAAGATCTCTAGGCCAAAGGGGTGAAATTGTTCTTTAACACTTTCTCTCCACCTTCACAAGGGCTGAAGGATTTTTTTTCCTGTTTTCTATGAGAATGGAATTAACAGATATTCCAAATAATCTTTTAACTGATCAGTATTTAATTGAGGGGTAGGCTCCTGGTTGGTAATCTACCAGTTAATGCCCAAGAATCAGAAATGGACTCCCAAAGCCACTGAAAATAAGTACTGTTAGTCTTACCAAATGATGGTTCAGATGCCAGAGGGTCACTAATATTAGTATAATCCAATGCTCACCCAGATCACCTTGCATCTCATTTGTGGAGAATGACAGAGGCTGCCAGAAGGTTGCTTTAGTTGAAGAGACCTGGCACTTGTCCACTGCTCATTTGCTACCTGAAAGCTCCTCTGACTGATCCAGGTGTGAGTACCCAAGACGGCTCAAATCTAGATCTATAGTTATAAAATCATTTTTGCCCCAGCATTCTCTTACTTTCTTAGTCTCCAAATGGCTTTTCTACTACAGCTGTTTTTTGATGTGCCCATCGACTGTACTTGCCATTGCAGTGCTAGTACCAAATGTTTATGATTTGTGAAGCGTCAGCTATGACTTGAATTCTTTCCTTTTTTTCAATTCTCAAAGTAACACTGAGAGAAAAGCCATTGCTTCTTCTAGCCAACAAAACTAAAGACTGAAATGTAGGAGTTTCATCTATAACATTGAAAGAAGTCTTAAGATCCTCCTAGAAGAGGTGGAGTTAAATCTTCCCAATCAGGCTCCATCTTTTGTAACCAAGAAAATGTATTTAAAATATATCAGTAATATTACATGCATCATTTAGAGATGAAAAAATTTCTAGGCTGAAAATTGACAACCCTAATAATAAAGTTAAAGATTCTGATGAAAACTGATAAAACAACCATTAGGTACAACTAACTTTTAATTTTGTGCATTTACTGCATAACTACTATCGTCCTACAAATTTCTTCTATTCCGTTTCATTATTTTTCCCACTTAAGTTCCTGATGACATGGTTCTTGCTATGACCAGCATATTTAATTACAATCATCCATCCATTTTTGATCTGGTACTAACTCTACACTTACTTTTTGGGTTTGGTTCTAATATGTGATGAAAGATTAAATGAAAGACTGGCCCTGAAAAGGTTGCCATTCCAAATCTATATATTATCTAAATCCAATCCATGGTATTCTAGAGTAGGCAACATACCCATAGAATTGTCAGCCAAGGGTTAAAAATCTATAGCTATTACATGTGCTTAACTATGATTGGATGTTCCCTCACTATTGATTCATCTGTGATGTCGAAAGATTTCCCAGTAAGGTATTAGCATCCTTCTACAAGCCTGCAAGGAAATCTAGAACATTGTCAGGAAAAATTGCCCATCTGGAGCAATAATATTTCTTTACAAAGTAAGCAATCTCAGAAATTACTTTTCAATGTAACTCTTTCATTTTCTAATATATGACCTGTAAAAATATGTCATACTTCCCATTTCTTTTGCAAGCCCTTCCTCAACAAAGACCTTTCCAGACATTAGGGGACAAGACGCATCATGTGACACATCTCCCCACTACCTGTTGTAATTGGATAGATTTAATGAGCAAGTTTGGGAAAAGCTCTTTTGGGATTTGACTCTGATAGTTCTGTTTATATGCACATAAAGGTAGGCAATATATCAAGTCGGATAAAATCCAATGCCAGGAGTTAATCACTGGCAAAAGTCAACAAGCCACACAAACTTAACTGACTGCGCTCTTACTGATTTAGAAACCATTATAAACACCCAAATGCAGTTTTTAACCCTTTGTGTTTGGACTATTAACTCTTATTAGAATCAGCACCATGGCTATTATTCGCTGGAGATGTGATGAAGTTTCACAGGTTCACTCTGATGGAAGATTACAGCTGGAGGGAGGACTTGATAAACCCACGGGGAAAGAACTTCCCCCCCATCACACCACTAAATTCCCCGGGACACGAGTTCTAAAGCTGTCGACCAAAAGGCGAGCCCCGTTTTCCTGAGAGCACAAAGGAAACGGCGACCTCTCGCACCATCTTGTTAGCAAGTAACGGGTTTCGCGCATGTTTTCGCAAGCGTGGACTCAAAAGCCCGTCCCGATCCCCGACTTTCTTGTCACGGCCGATTTTCCTTTTCAAGCTCAAAGCGCCCTCCAACTTCGTGTCTGTCGCGGCAACGCATTCAAACGAAAAAAGTCCCCGCTGGGCAAGAGCTGGAAAATGTCGAAGCCCCTTCGGGACGAGGCACAAAGCGACCCACGAGCGGCGTTTGGAGCGGCGCTCGTTCTGCCACATAATAAGCGCGGGGTGGGGGTGAGGGAGAAGGATCAGCCACCGGTCTCAATCCTTGAAGCCCCGCCTGAGAGCTGCGGGGAGAAGGGTAAAGAGCCAACATCCCCGGTCCTACTTTTTGACGCAACACTGCCCGCTTCCAGGAACAAGGTAAGACGATAAGGTACAAGACCGCCGGTCCTCCGCACGAGCAAGGCAGAAACACCTCAGCCTCACCTGCCTGTTTTCCCACCGGCAAGGCTGAAGCGTCCCCGTTGCTACCCGCTTCGTCCGCCATCTTCTTCCAGCGTCGCCGCCCCTGAAGGGTCGGTCTTCTCCCATAACTCCGAAATATCGCGAGAGGTCCCGAACCAGTAACGCGAGAGCCCAGTTCCTTCAATCGCAGTCGAAAAGTGGGAGGTCTCTGTTCTCGCGATGCTTCATTTCAAAGCCGAGTGGAAATGAACACGTGATTAAAGCTGATTCTGCAAGTGCCCGGAGATGGGCGGGCGTTCGGCGGCAATGAAAGTTTTGATTGTCGTTAGCTCGGCCCAGTCGACTGTTTTGAAGTTCTTCAGAAACGTCTGTGCTTCGCGCCATGCATGAAAGGACTACATAACGCATTCGGGTTGGGTGTCTCAAACGTGCAATCCTCACATCCGTCGGAATCCTTGTGGGAATTGTGCCGACTATCTGAAACCCTTGCGGGAGCGGGGGAAAAAAACCCGATATAACCCCGCGTCATATTTAAAAACGACGTGAGGCGAGGAATAAATGCTGTTAAATGATAAAAGAATTATGTCGAATTATTGATTATTGAGTTATTGATTTGCATTCAATGCTTGGTCACTTAGGATAGTCTGAAAGTCTTGCTCCTCTTTTTTTTTTGACTCCTTTCTTCGGCGAGTCGGCACAGCCGTCTGCAGCACTCTGCGGAGAAGGTTAACCGAAGGAGAACGAACTCAAACCGCCTCTGGCAGGCCAATGGCTGGAGCGGGCTCGAAAGAGACGCTCTTTCTCCCGCTCGACCCCAAAGGAGGCGGCGACCCGAGTTCCCGCGCACCCATGGCGCACGTGACTCTCATGTGACCCCTTTCGCAGCGTGCGCCCTTCATCTTAGCAACGGGACTTGAAGCTCCCGGAGCCGACATGAATGTGGGCAAAAGGCCCGCTGCTGTTGGCTGTGTTTGAATCTGCCGGCGAGAAGAAGCGAAAGAGTCCAGGACGTCTGCTGGCAAGAGTTGGATAGGGAGGGAAAGGAGGGGAGTGACATAGACCCGTTGTGGGGAGGGACTGGGCCGGTTGAATACAGTCATCCCGACCCGCCAAATTCCCTTGACAAATCTGCCTTTCGGATCTGTGGCGTGAAATCTCCCTCCATTTCGGGATCTTCTCCCGGGACTGGGTTGTCCCTCCAGAGTGAATCCTGTGAGCCTGCCGGGTTTTTTTTTCCCCTTTCTTGGGGGGGGGGGGNCGGAAGTAAGTTTGTAGGGGTGCGGGGGAGGGGGGGGGAATCGCTGACGCAAAAATCCTCAAAAAAGGCTTCTCCTAGGCCGAAGATATGTGTGGTTTGCCTGAATTTGATGTAAAGGCACAGTGGTGGGAGTTCTTTCGGATATGAAGAACCTCTCCGAGAGTGCTAAGATGGTCGCATTTAAGTCAGTTGGTTCATTCGATTTAAAAGTGACGTCCTATTCGGCCCTTGCCCTGCTTATTACTTAATCTCTTTCCATGGCTGGCACTTGTATGCTGTTTCTTGCTTGTCACATTCCTTTGGAAAAATCTGTGTTCCGTTTTTCTCCCTCTGGTAACTTGCAGCATCTCCATACTATCCCGGCGCCATGATAAAAAAGCCCGTTCTATTCCC
Organism: Laticauda laticaudata; assembly: GCA_004320025.1. Taxonomy (NCBI): domain Eukaryota; kingdom Metazoa; phylum Chordata; class Lepidosauria; order Squamata; family Elapidae; genus Laticauda; species Laticauda laticaudata. Next base: position 1,811 of record BHFT01064379.1, on the reverse strand, counting down.
TTTCATTTTTAGAACAAGGATGGTGGGATAACTCGAGAAGTGCCTGTATTGTAAACTATTAGTGAGGAAAAGTATCCCGGAGCTGAAGTCAATGTCTGTTCCTAGTCTAACTAGTCAGCCAAAGAGGATAGAACTTTCTGCCTGTCTAATATCTTGATATAAAAAAAGGAACAAAACCCATTATTTGTGGCCTTATTTTTCCACTGACAATCCTTCAGACTATATTGTACAAAAATACTAAACAAACCATCTTATAGGTGTTTATTACTGGAAAACCTTTAGATACTTAATTTAAAATATCTTTTAAGTTTTGGTTTTATTTTGCAACATTAGCACTTTTGTTAGAATCTCTCTCCAGATATTTTCCAATTTGTTTACATGCTGTTGTATGTCATAGTTAAAGTTAATGAATAATATGCACAATTTAAAAGAACAAGCTTTATATATTACCAGTATTTTTGTTCATATACCATGTCATTGGGTTTGTAAATACCAGTAGTACTACAAGAGGAAGATCCTGGTAATGAAGAAGAAAAATAGTGTTTCAAAAAACAAAATGAATATTCTCAAATCATTTCCCATAAACACAAAACAATCTCAAGGAAAAAAAAATTCTGAGCATCCTCAGAATTCTGACAATTAAACACCATACTTAATTTTATCTAGAAGAATACCTAGAATCGTGGAAGCTAGTTTAAAAATGTTTCTTGCAAATTTCTTTATGGAAAGTGGGAAATCATCTTCAATGAAGGAAATGTTGATTAGCTATTAGAAATTGTGTGGTGATGTCTGTTGTAAAATAGTATTTTCAATATACAGTATTTTGTAGTATCTATAGATAAGAAAATCGTCACAAAATAAGAAAATCGTCACAAAATATAACTTGTTATTTTAACTTTCTTGGTAGTTTATATGAACATAAATAGTTTGTGGATGCAGGAAAGTTCAAACAGAATATGTTGTAATAATTAGAGAATCTGGAGGATGCTAATCAGCTTGAAAAGGAATCATTAAAAATACCTTTCAGGGAAACACTTATTACATTTATTCAAACTGTTTAAAATTAAACTCAGATTTTGTTGAATGTATCTTGGTTGCTCTTTGATTTTAAATAAAGTGGGGAACATTTTGATTTGGGTCTTGATTGAATGGAAAAGTTCTTCATTTTTTTTCTTCTGTTTCTGGAATTAGGTGATAGGACTTAGCCAACTTTGGCTGATTTTAAAAAAGCAAGCAGCACTGAAGTTACTTAGTAGTTGAATGAATTATTCATTTATTTGTCAGATTTAGATACTACCTATTTTAAAGAATGAACTATGGGCTACACTTGGGAGTTGAAGAAGGAAATTAGAAACTATTTGTGTATTTTTGATACTTCCCATTGGACTGCAAAACTGCTGCATGAATTGTTTTGGAGATAAGATGAGAGAGGACCACAGGAAATATAGCCTAGGAAATGCAGGATGTAATAATGCATACACATATATAATTGTGTCTGTGTGTCTATATAAGTATATGTATGTGTGTGTGTGTATATATATATATATAATATATACAGAATACAGAATACACAAGCCTGATGATGGCAGGTGAGATTCTGCTGACACGTTGCTACAACTTTAAATGCACAACTACAGTGACGTGGGATAATACCCGAAGGAAGCTGAACAGCATATATATATATATATATATACGGTATTCAGGTTTGTTTGGGTATTTTCCCATGTCATTATAATTGTGCTTTTAAAGTTGTAGCAACGTTTCGGCAGAATCTCATCTGCTATCATCAGGCTTCTGTATTGTGTTCGTCT